>BLKR01005554.1:0-77732 GCA_011170035.1 Teleogryllus occipitalis | reverse complement strand
GCGAGCAACTCGCGTTCCGCGAACCCAGAAATTCGCCCGCGAGCTGCGTTCTGTTAGGGAGAAGATGGGCGTCACTTGGCGTCGTCTGGAGAAACGGTTTCGGGAGAGTTTTGCGTGATGGTAAACTAATCAGGTACAACTCGTTTTATTTTTCGCCTTCCGGTCTTCGTACGTATTGAAAGGGACAATGTGCGCAACATGTAAGAATGTAATTTGAAAAAGATGATATGGTTTTGAGTGATTTTAAGGCCGCGATTAGCGACATTGAACCTCTTGCAAATTCTTTTGCTAGGGATATCGTAAAAGTCAACCCAAAATCTCAGTGTGGTGTTGCATATTTGCAATACATCAAGAAATTTTGAAAATAATTGTAAATATTTAGAAAAAATATTTTTATTTGAATTTGAAATTAAAATTTGCCAAAAAAATATTATGAAGGATTTTTTAAGTGTTGTGATGAACTCGGGGTAAGGCGAGCGCCGAGTAAACGAGGCAACCCCGGGACGCCAGGCCAAGCGTCGTGCAGCGTAGCTGTGGGATGACCGAATTTATAAATGAGTCGAATGCACCGGCATGAGAACCTCGGGTGTGGGCAGCTCAGGGTTGGGGGTATGAGAAAGTGTGTCGGCTCAATAACACAACACACGAAGAGATTGATTTTTGGAATGGCTATGCCAGAAGTGCGAATGCTTAGTTTATTTTAAAATTAATTTAAATGAGAAAGATTACACAGCTTACATCTAATAACTAATCTTAAGAGCATAAAACATGAAGAATTCTTAACGACCAATTGATGAAATATTGAAGGCACGTTAACGGGGCTTGGTCATAAGTAAAAACGAACTACAAGCAGGCTGTTTGCCGACGTTTCGGAAAATTTATTTCCATCCTCAGGGCTTTCAACCACAACGTGAAAACATAATTAATATATGTGCTGCATGCTCCTCCACCTCAGGCACCTCACAGGGAGTGAGGGACACACAATCCTCCTCACCACGCGATCACACATGATGAATTTGATAGTAGTAATAGATCTGATACTAGTAGATCCTAACGGACGGACGTTTTCCCGTCAGTCGATTTTTCGGTAGCAAGGACTCACAAAACATGGATTCTGTCTACACCACGTGTAAGGGGGAGTAATGTACTACATATATCCACTTTTTCGTTACCAGGCCAGGGAATAAGAGTTTTCCTGTGGAAAAATTCGCCAATTTCGGCGCAGAAATAAAAATCAGAGTTGCTCCTAACATTTGTAATTAATTATACATAAAATTACTTTGTGTGAAATAACAATGTAATCATGACTTGGTAATCATGATTACCATTAATCATTCTGATTATGTTGTACTATGCACTTCCTTTGCAATATGATTACTTTGAAATCAGTATTACATGTATTTGTCAGTTATGAATTCTGTTACTAACTACTATTATTTCCATTGTACATTTTGTAAACAAAGTTGACATATGGATTTTATGATGGCTCGAAAGATTGCAAAAACTGTTGCTAGCATACAGTCTTTATATTTAGACAGTATCTGCTTGTATATAATTCATGCATGTTGAACATACAAGCACTTAACCCTCACACTGACAGGTAATCCATACCTTCTGCTGCAAAATCTGCTACAGGGGATTTTATGAAAATGCTCTTTCATTTTTAAATAATTGTAGCACCAATATTTTGAAGATATCTTCAAGATTTTTGATATCATGAGGTGAAATCAATAGATATCAATAAATAAAACTGTACCCTTCTGTTATTCTATGTATATTCACATTTGCAAATTAAAACAATGTTTATTATTTATGTGATATTTTGTTTCTTAGCAAAGGCGTATTGTGCTTGACCACTGTTCACACCACGGTTGGCTGAATTACCTTCTGTGACTGCAAACATATTAGAAATTAATGTTTCATTCAAAATTATTTATTTCAACATTGGTTATTCATCTGTTTATCGCACCAGACTATGATTCGGGTTTACTGTAAAGGTTATAACTAATGACTATAAATTACGTTTTCATCACGATTAAATTCGATAGAAAGTTTAAATCCCAAGTGAAATCGTTTCTGCTGCATAACTGTTTCTATACCATTAAAGACTGTACTGAGCATCACAAGGAAAGTAACATTAATTTTAACACTGATATTTAATGCATTATTTACCATTTGGACTGTATAAATGTAAACAACCTGTAACAAGTATTGTACTGCAGCCTTCGGGTCAATGACCACCATCTCGATCAGGTTTTTCATCCAGTTTCCCTGACCCATTGAGCAAATGCTGAGTTAGCCCCTTGTTTTGCTTCTGGACATAAATGTAACTTCATTTTTTGTGCACGCCTTCTAGAATTCAGTGGGAAATATAGTTATTCAAATTATCATTTCCATGTTGTAGTGGCAGGAAGTATTATACCTTGACAAAGGACATGCTGGAGAAGAGCCCAAAATTTATTGCTGATTTATCCTTGGAAATAGATTTTATTACATCAAAGCTTTTTTTTTTTCTTTTCTTTTCAAAATTCAAGTAGTATTTGGCTTAGTGTAGGGATCACAGAATTTTGAAAACATGCACAAAATTCACTTCTCCCCATAGCACGTCATACACAGTGTTTAACTTGGGTAATCAGGAATCAATTACATTTTCCCCATCTCTGTTTTATATAGAAGAAAGTTTATTTTCACTTCAAAATAAAAATATCTCTAAAAATATATGAGGGATATCTGCCTGCAAAATATTAACTATTATATTATATTTTCAGGGAGTCAATTTTTACTTTCTCTCACTTACTTTGTAAGAAGAGAGTGTATTTTAATTGTTAAATTAAAAACTCTTATTGCTGGGGATTAGTACCAAAAAGGAGATAAATACTGTTTCTAAATATAGTAAAAATAGTAGCCGGAATCCATGTTTTGTGGGTCCTTGATACCAAAAAATCGATTGATGCCAAAATGTCTGTCTGTTTGCCTGCCTCTCCCTCTCTCTCTGTCTGTTCATCTGTGGTCAACATTTGTGCGTAAACCATTCAGCTGATTTTCACCAGAATTGGTATTCATCGATTGATCTGAACAAACTCAAGGTTTTGGGAGTTTCATTCAGATATTGTCATTTTTGAGAGTAATTTACATGAAGCCTCAAAAATATTTTCAAACTTTTCTCAATAATGCCTCCAAATATTTTGATTAAACTTTGCCCTTGGATAGCTTGAGGGATACTTGAGAGATTGATGCAGCTCTTATTTTTGTTGAAATCCCTGATTTTTTGAAAATTGCAAAAGGGGTAATTTTTTGAGGCATCTTCCTACAACTACAATATTGAAGATAAAGATTTTTTCCTTAATGAAATATGTTCTTTAACCCTCAACTGGCATGATAAGTTTTTGTTACATAACTGGCGTCATGGTGTCATTTTGACCCCACACCTTTTTTTCTTTTCGTTTTGAAAATTTGTATGATTTTTAAACTATTTTTGTTTAATTACATTTTTATAGGATTTTCAAAATCATTTAGATAAAATAATTCATATTTAATATATTTTTTTACTTAACTGAATAATAATTAACTCTGTGACAGATTACTGGTAAATAATCATACATAAAACCTTATTTTTAACAATAAATTTTTAAATCTTATTTATTTTGTATTATCATTTTCTGATACGGTTATTTAATGATAAAATATAAACATTATTGCAAAAATAGACTCTTAAACTCTCCTTACACATGTTTGCCTGATATTCATGGCAGATTAACCAGCAACATATATCACAATTTTTTTTTTTTTCAGTCATTTTTTCTGACATGTTGTGCACCACTTCATTCGCCTGGCTACTTGTGAATTACAGTCAGGACCGGGAATAGATTCTTCAATATGATTGAAGTGGTGCCATGATGCTCTCAAGTTAGGCACACGTTCAAGAGTGATATTCATGTGAGATTCGGCAAGTTGACATGCCAGCATCTTCAAGAACTCTTGTTTTGACAGTCATACCCATTGTACGTCTTCAGTGTCATCATTATTACTCTCCACCTCTTCTAACCATCTAGAGACAGCAATATCATGGTCTGTGTCAGTACAAGACACAATTTTTTATGAAAATCGTCATTTCAAACACAGTTGCATACCTGGTGTGGTGGTGTTGCTGTTATCCCAACAAATATTTTCACTTGCGCCACTGCAAAACAACTGCACAAAATTCAACAGTACTTTTCAAATCAAAAGATAAGTACATTATTTGAAGGTAAACAGCATATCAATGTTCTCATTTGAAGGAAAGGCAGGATATTTAACTTTGGAATTCGAATGGGGTCAAAATGGCACCACAATGCTAGTTGAGGGTTAAAGATAAATATTGTTATATGGTCATGTTCAGTTTTTTGAAAATATGAGTAATTTTTGTGTACTTTGCATGAAATATAATCAATTTCTAATTTTTTAAAACAATTTCTTCTTTAAAATGGCATCAATTTTTGCTTTAAATTTTCTCCTCATATGTATCAAGGGACATTAAAAATACAGTGCTAGTCCCATTTTCAGCAAACTACATATCTTTGAAAATTGAAAAAAGGTGACATAGTATCCAAACTACAAAATTGAAGATAGATATTTTTAATAGACAAAGTCTGTGGTAAAAAAATCAGCTATTTAAAAAAGGTCATGTACAATATTTTGAAAAAATGAGTAGTTTTCACATAACTTATGCTTGAAATTAATGTAATTTATAAAAAAAACATTTTCCCCAAAACTGCTACAAATTTGTTCTCAACATTTTTTCCAAGGATAGAAGGGATGCTTAAAAGAATGGTGTGGGTCTCATTTTTGTTGAATTTTCCAAATTTTCAAAAATTGCGAATTCAGAAATAATGCAAGAAAGTATGTTGTTTTTAAGCTCCACTAGTTTCATATGGTGCTTGTTTTTCCAAGATATTTTGATTTGCATTAACTAATTGCAAACTTCTTTCCTCAAATTCAATATGCCTGACATTTAAAGAAGGCAATTATTATGAGATAAGAAATCTAAAGACACAGATAATCTCTCCTCTCGCAGGGATGATTCAAGATGTTTCAAGATTAAGTTGTTCAAAGAAATGCTTGTATAAATAGATCCCAATAGACTGAGAAAAAAAATTATGTACAAATCTTCATTCTGAATCAATCAGTTTTTTACATTACATTCCTCTGTAATTTTTAGACATTCTGAGCTTTTTTAATATAAAACAAAATGAAATTTTTAATTGAAAAATTTGACTGAAATTCCCAAGGAATGTGCACTAACACTTTTAGTTTTAAATTAAACTGAATTATATTCCATTCCTACACACCTTGCCACTGGCTCTGTTTGTAAATCTCTGACAAAATAGAAAATTTTCAAAGTAGATGCCCTTTTTATAAATTATACTGTTATTATTATCATCAATATAAATTAATTTTTTGTTAAATTTTGCTTAAAAAAGCCATCGTTTCAACTTTAAGTGATGAAAATAAACAGAAAAGTCTAAAGTGGTTACTTCTAGTCAACATCATTTAATTATCATTTTTTTAACTGAGCAAATTATGAATTCAAAGGAAATAGTTATTCATAATGGTGTTTTTTCATTCAAAAGTGTTAAAAAATAATTTTTTTGAACATAGAGATATGTTCAAAGAAATTATTTTTTAACACTTCATGCACTGCAATAATAGCACAATTTAAAAAATATGAATTTTGAGTTAAGGGTCCATCTATAAATTACAAAATGCAAATTTGGAGTATTTTGAATACCCCCTCTCCGTAATGCACCTGTAATGTGCACTTGAACCTCCCTCTAACAATTACATAACGCATGTGACAAGATCCCTCCCTCCCAATTGTAATAAGTAAAAAAATTATAAAACAGATAAATGAATTGTATTAATTGTATGTCAGTTGTATAGTAAAATTTATTATAATTAATGTGAGAATTAGTTGGTGCGGACTGCACATGACAATTAGATTGGGAACAAGTTTTGAATGAAAGAAGGATGCGCAGGCGAGGAAATGTCTGACAAGCCATGCACACACCATCATAAATAATGAATAGGCTTCGAGTTTACTGCCCCAACTTAACTGGAATATACTACAGATCAGTTTTGAATATTTTGTTCATAATCTAAAATATTCAAACAGTATATCAGTGATGAAAAATATCATTTATTGTAACAATTTATACAATATAACTTCTTTAATTTATTACATTTTTAATTTAATTTTGTTAATAAAGTGCTGTTTTAGTATAAGAGAAATGTTGAAAGATTTTAAAAATAAATATTAGCATTACGTAACACTTGAATATGACACCCCTACCCCTAGGTAATGCAGCATAATGTTGCCTCAACCCCCCTCCCCCTCCCCTCCCCCCTCTTAAGTGTTACGTCATTTATGGATGACCCCTCATATACACTCCAGAATCACAGATTAGTCTACCTTTCAATAACAACAGCAGCATATCTTATAGTACAGTATTCCACCCACAAACAGTGCCGGAGCTAGACAATTTTGGGCCTGAGGTAATGCTGTAACGTAGCCCTCCCCTGAAATAAATTAAAATTCTGAAAGTTTTATGAAAAAAATTGGTTTTTGTTTCAACAAATAACAAAAATTACTACATTTAAGCTTGAAAAAGTTTTTGGAAATATATTTTAAATAATAGTTTTCATTGAAAGTATTTAGAGATCAAATAAAACAATTTCCAGAGTCATCTTAAAACACTAAAAAATTTTATATTTAATTAGTATTTAATAAAATGACTCATTAATCACGTGAAATAATTATATGAATTTTAGTGGAACCTACTTTAATGTTGGTGTTATTTGATTCATTTCAAGACTCCTACCTTATAAGTAATGACTATAATTAAATTTTTGGGATAAAAATTGAAAATGTTATGAAATACTGACTACTGACTTATGAATACTGACTACTGTACCGTGACCTATAAAATTACATTGATGATTTTCTCAAGTTGTAATTTGTTTTTCAATTTTGTAACTAATTTTTTCCCATCAGTCTCATTATGGGGCCCCTTGATTTGCGGGGCCCCGGGCGATTGCCCGTTCTGCCCATGCCTAGCACTGGCACTGCCTACAAATAACAGAAGTGTGAATGCAAGAGTGATGCATTTCAATGCAAGGTGAAAACTTCAAATTCATTTATCTGAACACCTGATTTTTTGAGTTGTGTCATGATTGCAGCCCAAGAACTATATAATTTGCTTGAGGCACATTATTTCACTATGGTCAAGTCTTACTGCATACCAATCTTAGTTTTGGGGCCTAAGACATCTTACAAAATGCTTGCAAAGAATTTGTTTTACAAAATAATGTAAATAAACATACACATGTATTAGATACAAAAGTATCTCTCTTACAGAATCCATCAATAATTTCATTCATTTTTAAACACACCCAGGTGCAGCAGAAACACATTAAATTAAAAGAAATAAAAGCTACATACAAATCATGTAAATTGACGGAGAATTTAATAATATTTTACAGAATATGAATAGCTTAATAAGTAATATATTTTACTAAAATATATTTGGTTCATTGTATTTATCATTTCTAAACTTTTATTTTTTATCTGCAGGATGGACGTCTTTGCTGCAGTTATGATTTCCGGTGCTCTTCTGCTGTTGATCAATCCATTGTCAACATTGGGAATGGAAATACTGATAAGTCTGGCAGAAATCTTTCATTTTTTCTCCAAAATGATAAAAAATTTAGTAATGTTCCTGATAGAAGTACAGAGGTTGGGATGGTTGGCCTTCTCACATCGCAAACAGAAGTTCGGAAGATTACAGTTAACAGTAGCAGTAATGCCACACACAAGCTCACATCACAGTCTGGTGAAAAAGAGTGGACTCTTGAAACAAAGGACCACTCTGAGGTTAGTGGACGTGCTAGTAATGAAACCAAGAGTAATAACAGTGACACTTCATTATTTAATAGTGCAATGCCTAAAAGTATTGTTATCAAGAATGGTTCTGAAGATTTGGGTTGTAAGCAAAACATTACAAAAATTAAAGTTGTTAGTGATGATAGTAAAAGGAGTGTTAATGAGACTGATCAAGGAGGAACTACTGAGAATAATCCCACAAGTATCAAGAAAAGTGCAAATGAAGATAAGAAGCTGGAGAGAATGTCTGGTACTAGAAAGCGTGAAACGATAATGGAAGAAATAGATGCAGTTTTGGTAAATAGTGAAGAGAAAGTTACAACCGATGTCAAGGTTGTAAATGAGAGGGAATTAAGTAGGAAATAAGTTCCATATGAGTGTTCTTCAGAGAGAATAATGAAACAATGAAATAAGAGGATTAGGAGGCAATGAGGTAATATGTCTGAATGATAAGTCAATTTGGTTTTGTTGAAGTCTAGAGTTTAGTCATGGTTATTTGGAAGTACTCAACTTCACTTAAGTTAATTGTACACTATTTGATAAAGAGACTATGGGACTCTTCAATTGATTTATCATCACATATGACATCAGATTTTGCAGAATTATTTATAATTGTAGAAAATAAATATTTTTGCCATGATGTTGTCTAAATGTGCAATACTGATAGTATGTTTGCTGCACTAAGGTATCGACTCAAAATACATCAATGAAAATAAAATTTACCCTCATTCTTGTTGATATATTCATAATTGTTGTTGCATAGAACCAACTATTTATGTATATATAGTGTCATGTCCATCTAACATTTGTTGTACCTTTCAATGGTTTGGAAAGCAGAAAATTAATCTGTGCTTTTACATATATTTTTGGACAACGCAATCATGGCAAAAGCAATTACTATTATTTACATTTTCTATCAAGACTATTCTAAAAATTAGAAAAGTTAGTATTCAGAATGACAAACACATACATGGCGCGTTATGACTGAGCATTCCATGTGGAGTAGAGGATGCATGAGGAAAGGTTAAAATGCCGATTAGAAAAGGATGTGTTGAATTACATTCCGAAGAATCAATAAGTCAACAGTAATGATAATGAGGTTATGATATATTTATTCTTCAATTAAATATAACAAATGCAATAGCAGTTTAAATACAATAAAAAGGTGGGGAAAGACAAGGATAGAAAATGGAGATTATGTGTAAAAGAAAATTAGAGAATGAACCAACAGAAGAAAAAACAAAGCATTAATAATACTGGGGCAAATCAAAATAAAATAAAAAAAATAAGCACAAGACTTGAAGCCTCAAATATTTTGTTGAATTTAATAGAAGTGGGTATGCAAGTAACAGAATACTGGAAAGCAGGGAACTTGGCCATAATGGAGTCATATTCCAAAAACAATACAATTTATCCCCATTTTAATTGGCATGCTCTCTCATAGTCCTCTCATTTTCAGATTTGGACAATTCAAGTCCTATTAAAATAGGAGTATCAAGTGCTTTTTATAAAAAATATAGCTGTAGCAGGATATATTCTCTATTGCAAACTGTTAAATATCTTGTTTCTTTAGAAAAAAAAAGGGCTGTGCTGTAATCTTCAACACTTGTTTGAAACATTCCTATCTTAGTACTCTACTTTAATTGGATTGCATCTTATTTTGGAGTTAAACTATAGTAAAACATATTTCTAACAATGTTTCATTTCGCTTTTCATCATACCTAATTATGAACATTGTGAGGTCTTTAAAATGCTTTTGCAAAAATTTTGTTCATTTCTGTTCAAGAAAGTTAGTTTTCCATGAATAATTTTCATATATACACAGTATAATATGTTTTGTATGCATGCAAGAAATAGGTAAAGGTAAATTTGCTAACCATAACCATTTACTGAAAGTTAAAATTATAAGTTATTACACAGATCCTGTTTCTTCATCCTCAGCAGGATCTGTTAGCAAATATTTCAGATTTAATGACTACTGCCATTGACATGCTAATATTATTTAACTGTAAATTATATGGATGAAAATGTCAAGAAGACCTTAGCATCATCCCAAGTACACCTTATATAAGAAAGAACAATTCTTATATAAGCTATTGGCTTTCTTAACCTATGTGAACCAGATAGTTATTGTTTTCCACATCTAATTGAGGCAAATGTCAACATGAATTTCAAAAGATTTCTTAGTAATTTCATATCCAAATTTACCCTAAGACTTAAGCATGTAACAAATTTATCTTTGGATGTAAATAATAGGTTTCTTATACATTATAATTTATTTCAACTGTTTGAGTTGTGTATGCAGGATGTACTAGTCTGTTCATGGATGAGTTTTTAGTATAACAAGATAAACAAATAAAAAATTAATGTCCATAAAGGTGCCTAACCTTTACACTATGCCACTCTTCCCTCTTTCACTAAAGGGTACAATATTTATTTTGGGCAGTATGTAGAGAACAGAGAACTCTAATGCTAAATATAGCCGAAGCTGTCAATAAAATTATAGCTCCAGCATTTGGACTATTGACTGCCACAATTTTACTTTTAAAATATCTATATGGAGTATAATTTTGTTTTGAACTAAAACATGTAGTAGGCATATATTAAAAAATAAGTATATTAAAAAACCATAACACATAAGTAATTTTTCTCATTTGTATAGTTTTTCAGTAGTATGTTTATTTGAAATTTCCAAGTAATTTACTTATGAACAATTTATACAGAATATTTAATTTGTGGTTTTTGTTGATTATAGAACATAAAACCATAAAAGAAACATTTATTTTTGAATGATACATTCAGAAGTTAGTATTTCTCTGTTATTATTCACATACTAAATACCAGTGCATTCTTCCACAAGTTATGTAAGTATTTCATTTTCAAACCGAGTAAAGAAATATTTTATTTGAAAGGCAATTCTTTGTGGGAATTTTGAACTGTGAAATGCCTTTTTTTATGTTATTTTCAATGTAATCATTAATTACTGATTTGATTTGTTTGAAAGAATTATCACTTTTCTTGTTTCTGAGCAGTAACTTTACTTTTTTATTTTGAAGTTTGTGAATATTGTCTTCTTCATTTTAATAGACAAAAAATTTTAATTTTGTATGTTCTTAATGTGAAATGTATAAAAACATTCTTAAAATTGTGATTCCATAAAATAATATTTGTCTGAAGTTACTGTAAAAACAAAAGAATATTTAGATAATAATTTAGAAACATTGTCATATATCTCACATTTAATGTCATTTTCCACTCTAAAATCAATCTCATTTCAGTTTTCTATATTCTTCAAGAACTTTTACCTGTGAACAGACTATTTACATCTTGGAATACACCCTTTGCATACAATTATTTTCTTCTCCATAGTATGAATATTAATAAAATATATTGTGTACTTCACTTGTTAAATCCTGAATATAGTTTTGGTGTCTTGTTGTACATACCCACATACAGTGATATGTAAATAAGTATTTTTATATGAGTTCAGATGCTCATTTGTACAGTGCGTACTTGAATATAGGCCTACATGTGTGAATTTGAAAAAAGAAAAGAAAAAAAGAAAGAAAGAAAGAAAGAAAGAAAGAAAACAAAGAGATAGAGCTTTTTCAAATAACTTGTTTTGTAGTAGATGAAACTATTTTTTGGTCTGTATTTAATTTATATGTATATTTCTAGTAGACTTTTCCACAAGTGGTTCTGTTCTTTATTCTCATAGAAATAAATAATTTGAAAATTATTGTTTCACATTGGTAACATCAATGTTAGCAGCATTGCTTTCTGCAAAAAGTGTGAGAATTTATTTTTATAACATGAATTTTTCATTAGCTACTGATTAAAAAATATTAAACATTTTCAAAATAATTACTCAAAAAATAAATTGCTTTAAGATACTGTAAGAATTGTAAGTTTCTTTCATATATTGTTGATTCAATCATTTTATGGGATACACTACTTCAAATTCATAACATAATGGAATGCTTCTATGGCTTTGTGATCTTAAGTGTTTGGAAGATTGCATATCCTATTATCCATTTACTATTAGGTAAAACAGAAAAATAGATAGAATACATCTTTCCACACATTCAACTCTAAAGAAAACCATAAATCCCAAATGATAGCCAAAATATTGGCATTGTTTCTTAGGCCATAGTGCCTTCTGGCTATATTCATATTCTACAGTGTTCCTAAGCTACTTAATTTACTTTACCTTGAAAGAAAATGTACATAAGGTCTTTCAACATTTATTTTATGAATCTATTTTCGTATCATCTATCTTTTTTTATTTCAATGAATTGCAAAATGAATTAAATAGTATTTGTGATTTAATAGTGAGGCTGTCTTGCAAAATTATTAAATATTTCTTGCCCTGTTCTTCCAATTGATTCAATATGATCACAGTATTTGTTCCTGAAGATTGTTAAAAAAATCGTCAAATTTCATTTCCACCTGCTTTTTTATCTCAAGCAGTTGAATTGGAAATACTTCTGAGGATTTGGAATAAAATGAACTTCATGTCCAGTGATTCAAACTCCCACAAGTTCTTTTATGTGTGCAAAGAGTAGTTTCAATATTACATAAGATTTTTATTCATCATCTTTGATTTGTTTTTCATTATCATCATATTTTAATGAAATGCATGATTTATTAGAATATTCAATAAAACTGCATATAATTGGGGGGGACCTCATGGTGCTTCAGCATCTCCCCCCTCCAGAAGCCAATGATACATATTCAAAAATTTAGCTTTATTAATTTTCTGTACTAATAAAAGTCATTCAATATATTGATTGATAACATTATAAATATTAACTTTAAGTCAAGAAATAAATATACTTTGGGCATTCAGCATCAGTGAAAACTTCTCTAATAGAAAAAATGAAGTCCCCTGAATCTGAAGCCCCCCTCTCCTGAGAAAAATCCTGGACCCACCTTTGGTCATAATGAATGTAATTACTACCTATTCTTACACAAAGTAAAAGTTACTTAATGCAGGTACCTACTACTTAACACTTAAATTTTGCTGCATTTCAACTTGCTGCAGTTTCAATTATGTCATCCATTGCCAGTTTTTCAATGTCTTCCAAACACTTTCCTGACTATTATGTTCAGTAATTTACACAGGAAAAGAAAATTGAGAATTTCTTAGCATATTTTCATATTTTATTAATACGTCAACTTATTGTCTTTACTCAACCACAATTCATATATATTTTTTCTGTTCATATAATTTTTTTTTCTTTACAATTTTCTTATCAGAAGTATTTCCAAATTGTGCAATATGTATGTGTATATATTCTACAACACTGATGATTATCTTCAAGACTTTAGATACAATATTCATTAATAGATACAGGGTAAGAAAATTGAATATTAAATTATGTAGCATTATAAATTTGAAATTTACCAATTTGAAATTGTGCCTTGCACATGTAAATTATTTCTATTGCAATTGAACATAATTGATTTCTTCATATAATACGTGTATTTGTGAGATCATTAAATTGAAAATCCTAAATATTGATGGAGACATTTTTTTCCCTTTTTGCTACTTCATAGATTTTTAGTGTATATTAGTAACAATAGTTAGTTTTGAAACAGAAGTATATAGAGAAACCAGAAATTTTAATAACAGTATGTGAGTTTGGAAATACCCTCTGATTTGCCTTTATTAACATTTTTTCATTGATTTTTGTCATTTTATAATCCATTAATAAGTTAATATGTTTTCTAAATATGTCACTCTAAAGACAATGAAATAATTGAAATAGAAGAGATTGTCCCCACCTTAAAGATTTTGTACTTATTTTGTATATTTCAATTAAATTTTCGAGAATTTAATAGTATGCTTGGGAACACTTGATGATACAGTATGATTTGCCTTGTTGTCAAAAACTGTAAATGTGATTTTCATCCCTTCTATGTGTTACTTGTGTAGGTTCTTCAAAATCCCCTATGCATATGAAAAAAATTCATTAGAAAAAAATGAAATGCTTTCTTAATTGTTTTATTCACCTAATACATACAATGCCATCTAGAAAACAAATTTTCATGGATGTGTTTATCACATTAGTGAAATGGATAATATATCATTTATGATATTTGCTGTCGTATTATAAAGTTCCATCACTCATTTCAAAAAAATTTCTTCATTAATGAAGAATTACCATTAGTTGATTGATTTCTTATTTACTTTGTTTATTAATTTTAATTTCAAGTTTTTGTATGAGTACAAGTAGCTTAATTATAAACATTTAGTGGTGGAGAGAACCTTTCCATTAAATTAACTTCCTAGTACATTTTCATTAAAAAAATCATGTAGGAGAATTTTCATGTCACACATATGTGGGTATGTATTCATACAAATTGTTGCAAAATCTCACAAAACATTTTCCCTTCCCTCAGCATAATTGCTTTGATATTTTATTATATTTACAAGAGCACCGTACACTGTATTATAATCATGAATCATTCCTTTATTAATATTGACCCATGTTATGATGGGATAGTTCTTATTTTCATGTATTTACTCTGTATAACTACCACCCATAATCATGATTGTAATACCAAATCTTTTGAAAATTTTGACTGTGTATACCAAATATTTGGAGTGCTTCTGGAAATAAAATGTGTGTTCATTGCATTAGTGTAATGAGCCATTCTGATAAAAGTATAAGTATGAGCTTTATCTTCTGGAAACTTGATAGGCCTTCTGTTAGGAATGTTTTCAGTCAATTTTGCACACTGAGAATGCTCAAGATAATAGATGTTTTAATTTTCAGTTATTCTGTATACATACTCTTACTTGTATGTATAGTTGAACATTCATACTTAACATGCTGTAATAAGTCCAAACTCTCTGATCAACTAATGAGGGAGATGTTCTATTAACGAAATCATAACAAGGCATCATGAATTAAAAGAATAAGAATAGTGTATGGTAGATTATGTATGCAACCAGTATTTAGGCTGCATATGTGCCTTATTTCAGTGTTTTAATAGAAGAAGACTGCATGAATAATTAGTATAATCTCAATTATTATTAGGCTCTTTTAAGTTCATCAGTAATGTTTTAAATATTGTTCAAATTATAAAACCCTCTGTTATGGTACAGTATTTATTAAAATTAATGAGTCATTATATCAGTTTGCATTTTATTAACATGCTGATTCATGATCATGACTCTTTGGTTGTTCATATTTTCACTCACAATTTTTTGAACTGTTACCTCAAAAGATACAGGAAGAAGTATTCACACTCTATATGTATATGACAGCATGTCAGAAAATTATTCATGACTGAATGTGCTCACATGTCAAGTTCACCACACATTGCTTAAACAATGTTGATTCATTTCAATTTCTGCTTGACATTCTATATGATCAGCTGTTATTGACTTTTTTTAACTTTCACACTATTCTATTCAGAATGTCCATAGATATTCTTTTATTATCAACTACATAAATATTAATGCAGATGCAAAGAAGCATTCATTTTTAGAACTTTTCTCCACCATTTGGGTAAATTGAAAATGCACATCTTTTAAATTTATTGTCTACCTATATAAATATTTTTAGCATATTCCTTGACTTTATCCTTCAAAATGCGTAATAAAATTCATGTGTATCGTGCTATATATGTTCATATTTTAATTTCCGAATTTCAAATTGCTATTGTAATTTTTTAGGATTGTTTTGAAGTCAGTGAACATTATCTGTTTTTTCAATAATTTCTTCATATACCTAAATTTTTATTACAGTACAAAATGTTAGAGCATGCATTGCACACCACTTTTAATTTAAAAAAATTCAACTGAAAAATCTGTCTGCACCTAAATTATTCGGTATAACCTTTAAAAAAGAATTGAATAACTGACATTCAAATTGTCTAAAGAGACTGCCCAGTTCATTTTGTTTTAATTTTAATGATGTTTTTGCACTCCTATGGTGGATAAAGATCCCTACTTGAATGCAAAATTTTAGTAATAAACTCCAAGTGTCTTCCTATGAAGTGAGCATTGATAACAATAAATGTAAATGTCTTGAAATGGCAGAAAATATTAGATGAAAGATTTTGTGTGCTGTTATAAATATATCTCAGTGTTGATACTCAGATAAGTAATATTATGAAGGAAGTATTCTTATAATTTATGATTAATATAGTATCACAAATTTCCAAGGAAATTCTCTTAATAAAATAGATAACATTTTGTTGAAAGATTTAAGTGAAAGATGGCAATTTGTTACTGATAAATCCATAGTTTCCTAATGTAATAACTGCCATAGGGTAAAAAGTCAAATGGGTTACATGAGGAATGAATGAAGGGTTACAGTAGGAAGAGATATATGTTTCTATCACTGTTAAACTATAAGCAACATTTGGCTGTGGTAAGCTACAGTATTGCAGTAACATGAATGTTTCAGCTTATGGGGAAATGTGCATTTTTGGCATTTGAATGTTTTGTTTTATTAATGCTGAAATGAAAAGTGGATGCAGTAGGTATAGAGCAGTTGACCTTCATGGATCATCAGTTGCAATATAAAATATCAAAATAGATTTTACAGCAAAATGTGAACAAATTTTGGAAGGTCAAAATGGGAAAACGAAGAACAACCATTGAAGATACAATTTATTTCATTATTTGCCTAAATAATGTTACGAAACTATTATTCTAGTCAAACTACACCATGATTATAGATTTAGCTAGTTATAATGGTCATGCAGTGCTTATAGAAATTCCGTTAAATATTATAGATACAGTGGTTCTGCAAATTCTTTCACAGTACCTACAGCATGAATCCTATATGCCAGTTTACCATAAAAATACTACAGCATATTAAGTGAACATTGGGATCCTCTTAATATCTACAGACATGTTCTGACTTACAAGTATCTCCATATTCACTGATAAAAAGTGTAGTATTTATCCTTAACTGTCCTCCATTTTGTATTTGAACGGAAAAGAAATGTGATTCTCTACAGGATTATTACTATTGGATGCAATATGTATAACTGTTCATGTTACATTCTTAGTTTTGTCATTTTTAATAATTATCATCATGCAATGTTGGATTTTTAAAACTAATATCAGTATAGCTTGCAATATCTTTCTATGAGATAGAAATATCAGAATGAGTTAAAGAGAAAACATTTCTCTAGTCTTTAACTCATATCTCCAAAATTACCAAAAAATACAATTCTTTGCCTTCCCCAATAAAACATTTTGTGTGTCTGACATTACTATTTAGAATAGTATCTCTGATGAAATAATATTACAAATAAGTAAAATGCTGGCATTCTAGAGAAGTCACCTCATGTACAGGTCTTAGCACAAATTAATTCTAAGTGATTTACAACATGATGAGAAAATTCACATAAGAAATGGATGGTGCAATATATGAAGAAAAAGAGCAGAACCAATTCTATGCACCATGTAAATCCATTTACAACTACAGTTATTAAAATAAAAATTTATCTTTATTTTAGAATAAAATGTATGATGAGTTAGATCCAGAAATGTTAATGATTTGTAATTTATAAGAGGACGTTAGGCTCTGTTTGCAAAAATATATATGGAATGCAAATTCTATGTTCATCTTCTGCTGGTTCGATCCTCCTTTCCTTCTTTGAGTCACATTTTACTTAGAGTAAAGCTGCATAAAAATGTTGTACTTAATGTTTCTTTTTTACTTCAAACAGCACTGATTGTAAATAAATATTGTATGTAATGTTATAATTGTATACAGCCAATAAGTGACATTTTGTAATATATGTTAGAAGTTGTTCTTTTTTTAAATTAAGTAATAAGTCTCCATACAGTATTTTTAATTTCATGAGATGATTCATTGTAAATTTTCTAGTCACAAACAAATAAATACAAAAACTGCAATATACCTCAGATATAAAGATACTTATGCCATCCTAATTTCAAAAATTAGTTGGTATACTTGTGCCAGGCTTTATGTTAATTATGCAGAACATCTGTTCAGAAATTCAATTTGTTATATAAAAAGAGATATGCTGCAAAGCAATCCATATAAAATGTATGATTTTGCAGGCATGATTTGTGTTTCTTAAGTTGTAAAACTGTGTGCCAATTATTACAAATAAATCATAACTAAATTGTGTATTAATGTATTTTTTCTAATACACCTATTTAATGTATGTAAAAATATTTATATTTTTATTAGTATAATTTTTGTAAGATGTCTTGAATATGTCAATGCAGACTACACTGACAACGTGATTGTTTCAAGAGGGGTTACCGAGTTTCAGGATCAACTACAGTAAAAACAACTAGTAAACAATTTGAACCCTATTTTTGCAACACATTATTCAATAACTAACTTTTTTCTTGGTTTTATGCAGTTTTCTTTTCTTTTGAATAATCAAAATCTTGTGATCCTAGACTTGCATGTAATTATGGTACAATCGTTTCAAGGAACGTTATTTTGTGCAAAACCAAATCAGCTGAACTGTTTGGTGTTTCAACTAGACTAATAATTGTATTCATGATCTAGTTCTGTTGTGATCACCATTTTTCCATCTTAATACTATGTATGTAACATTAATGTCACAAGTTGCTGATTTGTTTTTTAAAAGAATACATTTATGAATCACAGTGCAATGACTTGCTTTTGGTGTTGCAATGATAATTACTCTAAACTCATTGTTGTTGCTGTCTGAGTTAATGGAGATACTTTTTAATGAGGTGTTACACTGAATTTTATTTATTTAATATTTTCAAGTCCATTTGCTTGTTTATTTTAGTGTTTGATATATGATAGTGAAAAATTACAGAAGAACCCTGACCATGAAACTGACCAGTGATAGGCAATTATGTTTTGGTTGCAATTTACTAAAAAAGGTGAATGTGCACAACTTGGATAAATTATACATGATATTAGTGTAGCTAAAGAAGAAGAAATGATTGTTATGTTTCTCAGAAAATGTCAAAAATTGCTAAAGATAGCAGACATCTGATGTCAATACAAATGAAATTCTTGAAATATTTCACCTTCTGGTTGTGCAAAGGGTAAATTTTGTTTTTACAATTAACTGGTTTGAACTTGAAATAGAAACTTTGCTCTGGTCTGCATCAATGAAAACCTATTGCTATAATAATTGGATTTTTAAAAGTAGGGTGCCTCTAATTTTTCTATTTCATTCTTAATAAAGTGGAAGATTTCCAATTTAAAGGTGGGTTTAATTAAAGTGTTTTTAATAATAATATTCTGTTGAATTTCTTATTTTCTTGACCATAGCCACCCCTTTTAAATAAGCCTCACATGGTACCTCTTATTAAAAGATTTTAAGATGAGACTGCAGTATTGTCATCCATCACTCAAAGAGGTGACTACAGTCATTAGATTTCAGGTGTGAGAGAGATCCCTTATGTTATAAAAATTTGTGCATCAACCTGATGACAAGGAATATCATGTACTACATAATACCATTACTAAATTTTATTTATCTACTTTTAACAAAATTAAATAAATTTCATAATAATTATTGGCCTATAATATAAGCAGTATAATTTTATAAATAAATGTAATAAAACTATTTTAATAAATACTTCTATTCAAAATACTTTTAATAAAATTTTACTTCTAATAACATATTTAGTAAAATGTCTAAACAAGTCATAAAAAAATGGGAAAAATTCACTATAACTCTGATTGTCATTAGACTTTCTTAGTTTTTATTCTAGGTAAGGAGCAATGAAATTACATACATTGTTTATGGGATAATATATTGAACAGAATTCTAATAAATAATGAGCATCTCTGGGAAATTGTGACAATACTCATAATCTAAAACCCTAAATAACTGTCACAGAAACAAATTAGTAATATTAAAATTTTTAAAGAATATCCTAAAATCCACATAAATATCCATTTGTTAGTCACTGCTGTTTTGTTAATGTCAGACTTATGTAGTAAAAGGGTATTTTTATGTAATAAAACAATAATCACAATTTTGAGTTTAATCAGAGATGTAGATATTTTCTTGAAGGCCCCAGTGTAGAAGATCCAAATAGACCCAAATTGGGGGCAGCTGGTACAACTTACCCCAGATTCTGAAGTTTTATATTCAAAACATTTTAAAATGTATTAACATTAAATCAAATTGTCTGCTATAAGTTATTTTGGTTATTAATTTTTGTTTGAAATCAAGGCTCTCTGAATCTATTATCCTAGGCACCTTGTTTTCTCTGAGTACCCCTGTCAATAGATGAGGCAATGAACGAGCAAACAAATTAACTAGTGATGCTACAACAGAATTAATGTCCTTGCATTATTTCTAAACTTTGGAATTTTCAAAAATTCTGCAAGTTCTACAGAAATGAGGCCTTTGTCATTGATGTCTTTTAAGTGTCCCTTGTTCTATCTGTGGCAAAAAATTAAAGCAAAAATTTGAAGCAGTTTTTAAAGAAAGTGATTTTTTTATAATTTGCATGTACTTCAAGCAGAAATTATGCAAAAGTTACTCATGTCTTCAAAAACTTGATAATGATGTTATTTCAAGATGTCTTTGAAGAACTAGTGGTGCTATAGCAGTACATACTTTTTTGCATTAATTCTAAATTTGCAATTTTCAGATATTCAAAGCTTCAATGAGACTCCACCATTCTTTTAAGTATCCCTTATTCTACCTGTGTATTCTTCGTCTTCTCCTCCTCTTCTTCTTCTCCTCCTCCTCTTTTTCTTCTTCTTCTTCCTCTTCTCCTTCTCTTCTTCTTCTCCTTCTCCTCTTCTTCTTCTCCTTCTCCTCTTCTTCTTCTCCTCTTCTTCTTCTCCTTCTCCTCTTCTTCTTCTCCTCTTCTTCTTCTCCTTCTCCTCTTCTTCTTCTCCTCTTCTTCTTCTTCTTCTTCTCCTCTTCTTCTTCTTCTTCTCCTCTTCTTCTTTTTCTTCTCCTCTTCTTCTTTTTCTTCTCCTCTTCTTCTTTTTCTTCTCCTCTTCTTCTTCTTCTCCTCTTCTTCTTCTTCTTCTCCTCTTCTTCTTTTTCTTCTCCTCTTCTTTTTCTTCTTCTCTTCTTCTTTTTCTCCTTCTCGTCTTCTTCAAAAACATGCACATGACATTTCATAAAGCGCTGCTTTTTTAGAATAGATTTTGTTTAAGTCAAAAATCTCCAGCTTCAAATGTGTAGTTTTGCAATGTCACCTTTTTGCAATATTCATAAAAAGAAAGGCTGCCAGAAATTGGACTAACACCATCCTTTTAACCATTCTTTGAATTTTGAAAAAAATTCTTTGGAAAACTCTTTGAAAAATTTTGGAGCCATGTTGAGAAATAACTGTTTAAAATTTTAATTTACCTAAATTTCACAAAACAACTCAAATTTTTGAAAAATTGTACTATATGATCTAATTTCAAGAGTTGTCTTTCAATAAAAGTATGTAGGTAGTAGGACTGTATGCAATCATTTATATAAAGTCAAACAGAAATTATGTGAAAACTACTCATTTTTCTAAAAACTGTAGACGACCCTTTTTTAAGATCTATTTTTAAGTAAATAATTCATTTAAGACAAAAATCTGGCTTCAATATTGTACTTCTGAAATGTTAATATTTTGCAGTTTTTGAAAATACAGAGTTCGCTGGACATGGAACCAGCACAAGTTTTTCTACTGCCTTTTGGCACATAAGAGGAGAAAATTGAATGAAAAAAATTTGAGCAGCTTTTGAAAAAATAATTATTCAAAAATTGCCTTTATTTCAGACAAAATTTCACGAAAACTACTCATATATCAAAAAATTGTTCATGAGCGTATTTCAAGCTCGGTCTTTGAACAACAGATTTTTAAGAAAATATTTATATCCTGAATCTTGTAGTTGTAGGAAGATGCCAAAAAAGTTTGAATATTTGTAATTCTCAAAAAATTGGAGATCTCAACAAAAATGAGACCTGTGCTCCATGAAGAGTTCTTCACGCCATCCAATTTTAATTAAAAACTTTAGTTATTTTTGAGAAAAGTTTAAAGAAGCTGTGAGGTTTCATGTAAAGTATCCCCCAAAATCAAAATATCCGTTTCAATCTCAGAGGACCTTGAGTCCCTTTAAATCGATCAAGGAATACCAATTTGGGACAAAATCCACTAAATGGTTTGGAGGCTAGCGTTGACCACAGATGGATGGATGGGTGGACGGATGAACAGGTGGACAGACACATTTTGCGACAATCGAGTTTTCGGTTTGAGAACCCACAAGACATGTTAAAGGAAGTAATTTACTACATATTGGAACAAGATTTATCCTCTATTTCTTTGCAAGGGCATGGCAATAGGCAGAGATGGGATTTCAGATCTTTTATTGGGGGGCAAAGGATCCCCCCCCGAATAAGATAGTAAAAAGTTCCCCATAAACCAAATAAACGAGTAGTTACACTATAACTCTAACATTAAAATAAGATTTTTGAAAGGTTTCTTGGCTCCCGTCCCACCACCAACACCAACCAAACAGTGCGAAACTTGTTTTTTTTATTTTTGCGTCTACCTAACACTATTTTATTTGATTGAAAAAATATGAAAAGTGAGAAAATAATTTATACTATCAGAATTTTTTTTTACTTTCTCGCTACCACTTACGCAGTAGTGAGAACATTATGTAATGCTGCGTGAAAAAAACAGAAAATTTTCGGCAGAAAAACTTTATTGCCAGGCTCTGATACCAATAAAGTGAATAAATCCAGTTGCTAAATTTAGAAAAATATCGTCTAAAACATGGTGTAGCCAAAATCCATGTTTTCTGGGGCCTTGATTCCGAAAAATCAATTGATGGTAAAAGTCCATCTGTCTCTCTGTTTGTCCTTCCGTCTGGTATATGTGAACAACACTAGCATCTAAACCATGCATAGGATTTTTCCCAATTGGTGAAACTCCAGTTGATCAAGCCTGGCTCTGCAGTTTTGAAAAACATTTTTAATTTTTGGGGGTATAAGGCCCCTGCCACATTTTAAAAATTTTCTTAAAAATGGCCTCAATTTATATCTTAAAATTTTTTGTATGAATAGAGTAAAATATACATAAGATAGCATAGGTCCAATTTTCACTGTTAACTCTGAATTTTTGATAATTGCAGTTTGAATTCCTGCAACTATAAAATTGAAGATAGAGATTTTTCCTTCAAATAAAATTTGATGTCCTTAATAAGTTCTTTAATTAAGGTCATATACATTTTTTTGAAACATTTAGTTGTTCTTCGTGCAATATTGGGTGCAATATGTTCTGTAATTTTAACTAGATGTGTTACAGAATGGCACAGACTTTCTTGTAGCAATCTTTTCTAGTTTCCTTGGCGTGGACTGGCTTTAAGTTCTTCGTCCATTCTCTGGCCAGCTTCCATCTATCGTCACCAAAAGTACATTTTCTTGACGTTTACTTAATAGAAACTTAATGTTTTGGTAACTTAATAGTAGAACCAAAATATTACTGCAAGAACATTAAAGAAGAGTAAAATCTCATCCAAATTAGAAATTTTCATTGAAAATTTTGAAGCCGTTTTTGAGAAAATGGCGATTAAGCTTTACTGTAAATGCAAAATTTGAAGCTCTTTTTCACAGGAATCTATTGAGTTTTTGAAAAACTTAATTTGAAGTCCTTTCAAGCACTTCTACTCACAAATGTAATAACGTATATAAATTGATGGAAAATATGCATATTAACAGCGTTTCAAAAAAATTACATTTGTGTAATTTCTGAAAAAACAAAAGAATACACGAAAATTAACTTTATGTCGTATTAAACAGTGCAATTAGCATTATCTATTGGAGAAATTTGAAGAAAAAATCTGGAGCCATTTTTGAGAAAATGGCCTTTGAGCTTTGCTGAAAATTCAGAATTTTGAGCTCATTTTTACAGAAAACTGTTGAGTTTTCGAGAAACATTATTTGACATTATATAAAGCACATGTACCCCTAAATCTAATAGTGTGAAGAAATCGCCTCTAAGGTAAATATTACTGATGTGAGAGACAAGTAAAAAGAATTACATTTTTGTAATTTTTGAAAAAAAAAAAAAAAAAAGAATAGAGAAATATGACGTTTATGCCATCGTATAGGGTTGGTTGGGTGCTAATCCTACCAAAAATTTAAAGAAAAAATTTGGAGCTGTTTTTGAGAAAATCATGTTTCTATAATTTTTTAAAATTGCAAATATTGCACGCTCTATTGCACAAAACCTACTAAAATTTTCAAAAAAAGTCTACATGACCTTAATGAAAGAACTATTTATGGGTAACAAATTTCATTTACAAGAAAAATATGTGTCTTCAATTTTTTAGTTGTAGGAAGACTCCGAAAAAAATTAAAAAATTTGCAATTTTCGAAAATTCAGAGTTAACCATGAAAATGGGACCACACCACCTTTATAAGTGTATTTAACTTTATTCTTACAAGAAATTTAAAAAAAATATTTGGAGCCGTTTTTGAGAAAATTTTTAAAATGTACAGGGGGCTTCATGTAAAGTACCACCAAATTTGAAAGAATGTTTTTCAAAATTTCAAAGCTTCAACTAGAGCGAGATGGACAGGGGTTTCTTCAATTTGGAAAAGATCGTACGTGTGGTTTAGATGCAGATTTGTTCATATACGACAGACGGATGGACGGGCATTAAAAAAAATACTTTTTCGGTATCAGGGGACCCCAAAACGTGTATTTCTGTTGAAATCTTGCAATCGATTTTCCGCAGCATTACATAACTTTCTCTATACTTCGTATATTACTCCTGAAAAATGTACGATGTATATGAGAAAGTAAAAAAAAAGAAATTCTCAAAAACGGCTCCACATTTTTTCTAAAAACTTTTGGTAGGGATAGTGCTACACATACTCTATGAAATGACAAACACCATTTTGCTTGATTATTTTTTTTAATTACAAAAATATAATTTTTGAACGTGTCTCTCATGTTGATAATATTTTCATTAGCAGCAATTTATTCTCATTACATCACGAGTAAATGTGATTTAAATGATGTCATATAAGGTTTCTCGAAAACTCAAAAGTTTTCTATGAATCAAAATTCTGCATTTTCAGAAACACTCGCATTGTATTCTCTCAAAAAGGCTCTAAATTTTTTCTTCAAATTCTTCATATGGATAGTGCTAAATGCACTGTTTAAGATGACATAAAAGTCATTTTGGTGTATTCTTTTTTTTTTCCCCAAAAATTACACAATTTTTTAAAAAATATCACTCACGTCTTTATTATGCTTATTTCCAGCTATTTGTGTATGTTATTGCATTTGTGAGTGGAACATTTTCAAATGACTTCCAATGATTTTTTTTCGAAAACTCAAAAGATTCTGTGAAAAAGTTTCAAATTTCTCATTTAGAGTAACGCTTAATTGCCAATTTCTTAAAAAGGCTCTAAATTCTTCAACAAAAATTTCCATATAGAACGAGGTTTTACTCTTCTTTAATATTCTTAATGTAATATTTTGTTTCTACTATTAGGAAAATCGCGAAATTGATTTTTGTGTTTAAAAAATGTACTTTCAGCAGCAATATATTGTAGCTGACGAGAGGATAGGACTAGATTGTAAAGCTGACCCAGACCAAAGAAAATAGAAAACTAACAAGTACGAGAAAGTGTGTGCCGTTGTGTAGCACCACTAGCTTTGATAACTGAGCTGTAGTTAAAACAATAAAAACCATTTTTACCATTTCCCCATCTTAAAATCACATCACAATGACTTTAATACCCTTTGAAAATGGTTTCAACAGTTTTGTGCATTTATTTTAGTGTTTATTATAAATTTGTAATGAAAATATTTCTGTTATCTCAAAAAACAAACTTTGTAATAATAATGGAACTGACATTGTGATTAAAACATTTTTAATAATAGAAAAGTGAAATTATTATAATAACATTGAATGTAACAGAAAATATTCAGTTGAGATAACAGGGTAGCTTTTTTCTCAGTGTACACTTGGCATCAAACAAATAGCATGCATTAGTTACATTATATCATACATTATAATAGAAAAAGAGTCTTACAATACATAATATAATGAATCGTTTTACTTAACATCATTCATGTATTTTCACTTTCACTTTTTCAAAAATTATAAATCTCAGTTTTTGGTCTCTAACACACTATTTTCACGCTAGAACTGCCGGATCAGGATAAGTTAAAAGTTAAAAGAAAAAGAGTTAGTCAGTCGGGGCATTTTTTGAATCTGTACGTTTCGCAGAGTTGACAAATTTCTTCATTTTCGAAGATCTGTGAAATAAAATCGTTTTACTGCATGGAAAACGGCCTAAAAATGTTCAGTTTGTCGACTATGTTTTCATAGATAACAAGGAATGGTGAAAAAACATGATCTTTATCGCACCGCGGACCCACGAAACGTTTCATGAGAAGCACCTATTTTTCGGCATTTGAAATGTTTAAGAACACTAGAAAATTTGTAATGGAAAGAATTTATTCAATCATAATAATTGTTAATTCAGTGTTAAAAATCGTGATTTTAAGCACGAAACTTAAATTTCTAAGTAAATAACTTTTAAAACAATATATTAGAAAGATGATTTATTAATACGGGATAGTCATAGTAACGCTTAACAATATCCCGCGCGTTTTGTAATATGGAGATCAATTTCACCCATTTATTAATGTATCTTATTAGCCCAGTAAAATTATTGTTCGCGTAATTATTAAATTTCTTCTCAAAATACAGAAAAAAGTAAATCGTTTATTATATAAATTTGAAGATCCGCGAAATTAAATGTTTAAAAAAATGTCCCAAGATTTATTTATTTATTTAACGTCGAAAAAACAGTTAAAACTGCGTATGACGTGCTATGGAGAGAAGTGAATTGTGTGCACATTTTCAAAATTCTGTGATCCCTACACTAAGTCATATACTACTTGAATTTTGAATGAATGGAGAGGGGAAAAAAGCAAGCTCCCATGTAATAAAAATCTATTTTCAGGACAAATAAGCAATAAATTTTGGGCTCTTAACCATGTTTTCCATCGGAATAATACTTCCTGCCGCGACAACATGGAAATGCTAATTTGAATAACTATATTTCCCAGTGAATTCTAGAAGACGTGCACACATAATGACGTTACATTTATGTCCAGAAGCAAAACAAGGGGCCATCTCAGCATTTGCTCAATGGTTCAGGGAAACTGGACGAAAAACCTGATCGAGATGGGGGTCATTGATCCAGAAGCTGCGATACAATACTTGTTACATATTGTTTAGAATTATACAGTCTAATGGTAAATAATACATTAAATATCACTGTTAAAATGAATGTTACTTTCCTTGTGATGCTCAGTATAGTATCTAATTGTATATAAACAGTTATGCAGCAGAAACGATTTCACTTTGGATTTAAACTTTTCTATCAAATTTAATCGTTTAATGTCATCTGGCAAAATGTTGTAAAATAATGGACATGTATTGTATGTGAATTTTTTGTATTGAGCTGTTGATACTGTCACCTGATGAATATGATTTCTACGTCGAGTGTTATAGTAATAGACATCGGCATTTTCTGAAAATATATTCCCGCTCTTAAGCAAGTCATTTTTGACAAAAACCACTGATTCGTAAATCAACAGACACCGTAATGGTAAAATTCCTAGATTAATGAAGAGAGGCTCACAAGACTCACGTGGGTGGGATTTGGTTATTATTCGTACAATTCTTTTTTGTAATCTAAAAGACTGGGAGCTATAAGATGTATTTCCCCAGAATATTATGCCATATCTCAGGGGGGAATGAACATTCGTGAAATATGCACAACGAGCAGTTTGAAGGCTGACTGAATTTGAAAGAATTCTGAACGCGTAGCATAATGAACTTAATTTTGTGT
Source organism: Teleogryllus occipitalis (assembly GCA_011170035.1). Classification (NCBI taxonomy): domain Eukaryota; kingdom Metazoa; phylum Arthropoda; class Insecta; order Orthoptera; family Gryllidae; genus Teleogryllus; species Teleogryllus occipitalis. The sequence continues at coordinate 49,984 of BLKR01005554.1, read as the reverse complement.
TCATTTCATTTAAATGGACGTTCCATTTCAGGTTTGACTGAATTGAGAGACCTAAAAATTTTGTTACCTTAACATGAGTCAATGGTACACCGTTCATTTTCAATGGAGCACAGAATGGTTTATTTGAAATGGAAAACTGCATTTAAACCGTTTTCTTTTCGTTTACTATTAATTTGTTATTTCGGAACCAATTTGAAAATCTGATATTGTACTATTTACGGTTTCTTTATTGCAAAGGATGTTCGTATCATCTGCAAAGAGAACTGGTCCTCCGTTTCGAATCGTCGAGGGTATATCGTTTACGTAAAGTGGGAAGAGAATAGGGCCTAAAATCGATCCTTGAGGAACTCCACATGCAATGGGCAAAGAGTCGGAAAGGTGCGTAAGTAATGTTCCATCAATCCAGTAAGGTATTTCCACTCTCTGAGATCGTTGTTTAAGGTACGAACATAACCAATCTAGAGCAATACCACGGATTCCATATCAAGGTAATTTTGAAAGTAAAATGTCATGATCAATGACGTCAAAAGCTTTTGAGAGATCTAAAAATAATCCAATAGGTGCCTCGTTTTGATCCAATGAGGAGGCGACATCTTGTCATGTCAACGAAAATGAGACTTGCGTCATTCTTTTAAGGGTCCTTTAATTTATGAGGACAAATTTAATAAAAAAATGTTGTCATCTTTGAAGAAATTCTGAAAATTGTTAGGACTTCGTGTAAAGTACCCCCCCAAATAAAAATATCCATTTCAAACTCCCAGAGGCTTGAGTACCTTTAAATCGATCGAGGAAGATCAATTTTGGAAAAATTCATCTGAACAGATTAGGTGCTAGCGTTGACCACAGATGGATGGACAGATAGACGATTAGGAATGAACTGTATAGGAACAAGATTTAACCACTTTCTCGGTATCAGGACCAGGCAATAAAAGTTTTTCTGTCGAAAAATCGCCCTTTTCTGGCGCACAGTTACCATATTTTCACTTCTCACGAAGTAAGACGAGAGAGTAAAAATAGCATTCGCAAAATGTGCACGAGATGATTCGCTTTCTTTCTTTCTTTCCTTCAAATATACACTCAATCAACAGATTCGTTTTGTGAGCGAATGATCTGTTTTGTGGACTTTTTATGAAATTACTATATCAATAAAAATATTATTCCAGTAAACAATACGATTTAAATTAAATTCATCCTTTTTTAAATATTAAAATAACTTATAAATTTTCCATCCTGAAACAAGGTTTTCCAGATTTCATATTCCTTTTACGAAACCCAAAGCCGATTGACAATTATTTCTTATGGATTCAGTCAGTGAAATCATAAATTTTACTGGAAGTGCTGTCAAAGAAGCCAACTTGGGACACTTTCAATGCTTGTAGTTTAACCCTGTCTATATGAGTTGGAGGAAGAGATCTTTTTTACTGCAAAACTTAAGTCTTAGTCAGTACTTTCGGAACATGTGCTTAATTTTTTGAATGTGGAATATGTAGGGTACAATAAAATCGAAACGTGGTGTGGCAAGTTACCTTCCAATTTTGGCTAACTTGGGACACACATTTGAATTGAGTTGAAAATGACATTTATGATTAAGCAGGTTAATTTGGGACCTATACCTGTACACTGTATATATTGTAAAATAAGTACACCTAATTTTTACAATTAAATGGCAAACGTCATTATAAAAAATTACTGGTAAACTTTCTAGTTACTTATTTTGAAGATGAAGTAAATTTAAAGAAAGGCATGTAATGAAGAAATCGACCATTAAAAATAATAAAAATATAGTTAATTATATCTCATACAAAGACAATACATAAACAAATAGGAATGAAGTATCTCGGTCTGAGTAGGCATCTGACGGTTTATCAATAGATTCTTGAAACGATTCCTTTTGCTTCTTGGAAGGACATGCAGGTTTCCTATACTTCTGGACTGCTTGTTCTAACTCTTGATTTAGCTCATCTGGGATCACACTTTTTCCTGGGGTAACACACATCAATCAGAGTTTTACCCGTCTGCTCTTGGTCAAATTCTTGATACATTTTTTTCTTGAGAGCAAAGGCTCTCATTCTCCTTTGCATTCATATTCATTAATCTGAAAGTGAATTTATATTTTTATTCTTTCATTCCTATAAAATAGCAATGTTTGGTAACTTGGGACGGTTTCCCAATTTACCCGCATCTAGTTACGCGTAAGAACTTTCCATTCCACAAAAAATTAGGTGGGCAGTATTGACAAAACACACTGGAAATGCTGGATATTAGTTCAGGTTGTGGAATGCAATTACGCACAAAATGGAAACAAGATTATTAAGAACTGTACAAGTAAAGTTTTACAATGGTTGTTTTTCAGGTTAAAGCTTACGTTAACAATTTTTATTACTGAGTAACACTTACTTGCAAATAAAACTTCCAAAAGATGATTATATATATTCTTTAAAACGTCGTGAACATTTCGTGTGCTTCCGACTCAAGCACGTGAATACAACTGATACAACCAACGTTAAAGAAAGTCGCAAAACGTCCCAAGTTACACACCTGTTCCAAGTTACCTTTTTGTCGGTAATCAGTTACCTTCGTCTCTGGTAAAAGGGGCGTAAAATCTGTGATTTCAGGAAAACTGATTCTTGTTGTCACAATTTAATCATACTGTAAACGTTGGGTACCCTTTTATCAGCGAAAAAGATTCGAATAAAACCTTTATACATATTAGCTTATTTTTAATTAATATTATGAAGTTTTCAAATTGACGAGAATGTGAAAACAAAACAAAAAACTGGGTATTATTAACAAAAAACTAACTTTAAATTTGCAAATTTTTGACAAAACAGAACTAGTAAGATGTCAAATATTCAATTTTCGGTTTTGGTGTAGTTTTGGAAACATCTATTTTTCCGAATGTGTATCCAATTTGAACCAATACGGCTTAGAAGTTGTTTAAAGTGGAATTATACCATTTAAACCTCCTCGGCATCTGGAACGTGGATGTCGGCTTTCGCGCTTCCATGAATTTGTTTTCCTAGTTTTGAGAGAAAATAGAACATATAAGATTGGTGAAAACAAATTTTGAAACGCAGATGTTGACACTTCTATTGTGAGATTGCATTGTTGACGTATTTCTGTCCGCACGTGTGCATGTGGTCAACGCTAATGCGTAAGCCGTTGATATGATTATCTCCAAAAAATGTATTATCCGATCAAAATGGCCGAGACCCTGCGAAGTTGTGACGAAGATTTTTCTTTTTATGATTATTTTACAAGTTTATAGGAAGTCACAACATTTTCAAGATTTCCTCAAAAATGGCTCTAAATATTTTGATTATTTTTACCTCGGATGGAGCAATAGACGTTTAAAAAATGGCACTCGCATTAATTTCGTTAAACTCTTTGAATTTTCGAAAATTGCAAAAGTTCAAAAATTTTCCGCGCCTTCCTAGACTTACAATATTGAAAATAGAGATCTTTCCGGAAATGAAATCCATTATTGAAACACAGATCTTCAGATAAGATTATATACAATTTTTCGAAAGCACGGATATGAGTATTTTTTGCTTAATTTTGCGTGGAATATAGGCATTTTTTAAAACGTATTTTCTCACAAACGGCTCCAAATTTTTTCTTTATTTTTTCCTCATTCAGTCCACGTCTAAAATTTCAGGAAAAGCATAGACATAAAAGGCGCCGAAAAAGACGTACTTCCTAGTGCGTCTACTAAATACTAATACTAAATATTTTGTCTTCAATTTTATGATATCTTGAAGTATGCCTACGTTAAGATCTACACATCTACCACCCACGTAACTAGTGGCGCAAGTTCCACAAAGGAAGCTCTTGATCCCAGAGGATCGACAAAATACGGGAGTCTCATAATTAAAAAAAATCATTAATATAATTTTGTGATTATAAACCGAATTTAGGAGTGAAAAAAAATTATTACAATAAATAATTACACAAAATAAATTATTCTTTTTTACTGTTTCATGATAGAATTTAAAACTTAAATGTTGGTCTTTTTTCGCATTTACAAATTTATCAATGATAGTAGAAATATTATTTTTTAATCTCATCGTTTTTCGTGTTCAGTTGATTAAATTTCTCAGGCGGTCTTGTCACATTGTAGTACTTCGTAAAGAAGTATAAATCAGCATTAATTTTGAAAACGTTTTTTCGGCGTTGGCGACCGTGACAGGAAACGTCAGAAATGATGACAGTACTGTACACACATCAAGGAAACTTGTTAATAATGAGCAATGTTCAAAATTAATAAGTTTGGAAGATCCTCAACATATCTTAGTTTTGAAACTTTTTTCTCTTTAAACAAATGTGCAAATGTGCCAAAAATGTTAGTCCCCAGAAGTTCACTATAACCGGAGTCGACTGTATTAAAATACTCAAATCTTATAGCTATTAAGGAAACTTTCTGTTATGACTTTCTAGGAGTCGTTTTAATTGTAACATTATTTCGTTTTTTATCTAAATTCATCACGGTTGATAATATATTCCACCCATTAATGCTATGATCAAAGAAAAAATAAATTCATTTCAGCAAACAGTAAAATGTCTGAATATCCCATTCACAGCATCATTAAGCAAAATATATAAATTATGAGCAGCGCAATGCACAAACAATGCATTCTCAACGTCTTATAATTTTTTTCTGAACATTATTCATTCATTTCATCAACATAAATTCTTCTTATAACTGCTGCGCCATCATATCCTTGACCTCTACATTTAGATAAGTCAGTGCCTTGTACTCTTTGCTTTCGACAATATAAAAGAGCTGCCCTTGTTATTATTAACTTTTTCCTGTTTCGCACTCATTTTTAAACATCTGTTTAAAAATTTCTACATAGGCTCATGAAAGGAACAGCCGTCATCGAATTACTTGCCAGTCATTGCCGCAAGATGGTCGCGTTAAGCAATAGTAACTAGGCGAATATACAATACCTTGTTTAAGTAACTCTCAGCAACAACTTGTTTATTTGATCATGAACATTTTTTGAAGGCATGAATACCTTATGTAACACTGAAATTTACTTTTATTCACGGGCCCCCAGACCCTCGGAGCCCCCGGACATCGTCATGTCACTCCCTTACGCCGCCTATACGCCGCTGCCCCTAACTCATTTTCTGACCACAGACAAGATGAAAATTCATGCGTGAAATACTGTTTTTAACTGTACAAAATGTTAGGGCGTGTGTAAATGTCGGTGCTGTTTATTACACTTTTGACACAAAAAATATTATAATATTATTGAACCTTATAAATTATTAACAAAAGAACTGAAAACTATAAATGATACTGTGGTTATTTATTGAACTACTTGATAAAAAAAGTTATAAAAAGATTCAAAATTAATAATTAATATCGAAATTTTGTAAATTATATTTTTTTCTGAGAAAAGTTACAGGTTGTGATCTCTAAGATGGTGGGTGGTCCGCCCCCCGTCCCTTCTAGCGACTCCATCCCCGTGCGTGCAGGTGATTCTGAGAGAATTTCAACCATAATTTTCATTAAAGTAATGTACTTACAGTAAAAAGGAATAGTAAGTGGCACTTATATAAAATATTTGACATCTTTATTATCGTTTTCATCAATTCAATCATAAGTCACAAATACCAGTGTTAAATGTTTCATTGCGGGATTCTCAGACTTTCACAGGGCTGAAAAGACAAAAAATAACAAAATAACGAATTCAACACATTGCATGAAATGAGTAGAAAAAAGTCTTTGTTGAAATCAATATAAAAAACTGTATTAAAAAATTAAAAAAACATAAGGAATGCCGAAACCCAGGATTGAACCAAGGACCTTTAGATCTTCAGTTTAACGCTCTCCCAACTGAGCTATTTCGGCCGATGTCTGTTCGAACTATCAATCCACTGATCAATAAGCTATAAATATGTGGCAATGTTGCGACATTCATGTCACATTCTAAGAAGTAGGTAGCTGTTGCAATTGTGACGTCGTGGTGATGTGAAAAACAACACAGACACGGAGTTTTTTGTACAGGTTTATTTACAATGACTGTATATTACAATGTTTATTTACATACTCCTCCAGAAACTATCGCTGCACTCCACAGCACTCCCATTCCTGAGGCAAGCCGCCCCAGCCTGACCCAGAGTACCCCAGCGTGCTAACTTATAGCACTGCTCCCGGCATATGACCTGTGGCCACCCTCGCAAGCCTGCGATCATCCCCTCACGGATCAGCAAAAATGCCTCCGCACTGCGATTCGGCCCAAACTCGAATGTCAACGGTTTATTCCACCAGCCCCTATCGCGAGGAGTCACGTGAGAGACCTCCCACGCTGAAAACCCGCGGACCGCGTCACCTCATTACTGAGTTTTGGGGCTGGTCGCAAAATGGCGCCCGCCGCCAGCTGCAGACGATCTGTCCTCACACATCATTCTGGCTACGATGTTCCCAAACACGCCCCCGGCAGCCTGCACCCTCCAAGGTGACAGCTCCGGTGGCACCGCCAGCCCGGCGCCTGGACCACCCCCTCCCGTGCACCAGCCCGCGCGGTCCGAATGCTACGACGTTACATAATCATGTAATATCCTGCTGGAAAATGCCTTGAAAGACCTGTTTGAAGGAACAACTCTAATGGCAGCGGGATGTGTTGCAGACATTGCCGTTACCCTGCCTCGTAGGTCACCCATTGTGGTCACTGACTATCGTATACGATGCCTCCTCTCGTCTCCCTGCCTTCGTTAAGGCCCAGGGCATCCCACTATAGGGGCACAGGTTCGAGCTACAGTAAAAGCAGGCGCCCATCACGAAGCCACCGAACCTTTACATGACCGTCGTTAGTGCAACAACAGATACCCCGATTACAATCTTTGGCAGTTTTATCGTCCATGTCCGTCTCTGTACAATCAAACTTCCTGGTGGCAATACCCTTCATATATTTTAACTATTTCATCATACTAAGTACTTGCGTTGTAAGGAGAAAGTATTGCAATGTTGCGGAATAAACGGCGACTTTCCCTGGATTTTTTCCCCTGGATATTTTAAAAGATTCTAAGAAATTTAGCCAAAAACGTCCGGTTTTTGAGCTTTTTACCGTTACGATCTACCGGTAGCGGTAGCTCAGTGCATCAACTGATGTCACTGCAGCGCCTCTGACCGGCAGGTCCCAGGTTCGAGTCCTGACGGCGGCAGGATTTTCAACACTAGCTTCAGTCGCTGTCTGGAGGAGAATTCTAGCGGCCGGCTGCTCTGATCGGTTTTCCGTGGTTTCCCCGATCAACACCAGGCGAATGCCGGAGCAGTACCCTACCAAACTGGTCACGGACCGCGCGCGACCTGTCCTTCCTCTTCCTTGTCCTATCCTCTCCTCTTACACACACACTTACACTAACATGCACCACACTATCACATATTCCGGGAGAACGGTCGGGAGCTCAGAGCTTGTCCCGACTGGGGCGGTGCCCCGCTGGTGGGAGAGTCCTGGTTAGGGGGAAACCCCACTAGCCGACGGTAGGTCGGTGCCGGATCTCGCCATCCAGCGGGGGAAGATCACTGCCATCTCCCGAGAAAAAAAAAACATGCACTACAATAACAGGACTAATGACCGAAGTAGTTGACGCGCCCGGAAACACGAAAAAATCAATCAACCGTTACGATCTAGCGGTTCGCGCGATCCACGTGCCCTAACGCATTGCCTCTGTCGACGTTACAAGCAGCTGTGATGACAGCTAAATTTGACGCCAATGACGCAACCCACGTACCTAGGCGATGAAAGCCACTGGTCGCAAGAAATATAATCACCCGGAGACCTCAGTTACAGAGTATGCAGCAGAGCTTGGTGATCTCGCAAGTTCTTCCACAGCGTTGCCACTCGAAGCAAAATTTTGTTATGTGTAGCACATACTTTAATGCTAATGCAATAATCTTATTTTTTACGATATTTCTAATACAAAATTATATTCTAATATAAATCTATAAGAACGAAACGATGTGTTGTAGAATAGAAGTTGGAAATGTACAAATTTTCTTTAATAAGCCGCCTAATAATACGCTGAAAAATGAATTCTTACGAATAATTCTTCTGTGAGCATTCGGATTAAGTTTTTTCCAACACAGTATTCTGAGGTGGGTAATGGCCATAGTCTGAAAAAACATTCGACAAGAGCGAGTCATGACCACATATTTTGGTAGTTTTTAAATATTTAATTTAATACTCAATAAATTATTTTTACTTCTCTTCCTGAGGACGAAAGAACCAGTCAACAGATTTTAGTTTCTCGTATACGTAGGTATATACGGTGTAATACATGTAGTATAGAGAAAGATATGTAATGCTGCTGAAAATCGATTTCGAGATTTCAACGGAAATATATGTTTTGGGGTCCCCTGATACCGAAAAAAAAGTTTTTTTTCAAAACGCATGAAATCGCATGAAAGTTTTTCAAAATGAATATTCCCCTGATCGATCTGGATCTACTCGGAGCTCTGCGATTTTAAAAAACATTCTTTAAATTTTGGGGGTGACCAGGGACCTGAGGTCCCTGGGACATTTTCAAAATTTACACAAAAATGGCTCGAAATTTTTCTTTACATCTTTGGAAAAATTGAGTAAAATACACTTATAAAGATAGAATATGTCATTTTTTCACTGTTAACTCTGAATTTTCGAAAATTGCAAAAGTTTCAATTTGTCGGCGTCTTTCTACAACCACAAAATTGAAAATAGTTTTCATTCAAAGAAAATTTGTTCCACATTTTTAGTTCATTCATCAAAGTCATGCACATTTGTTTGAAAATTTTAGTAGTATTTGCATACTATTGCGTGAAATATGTGCATTATTAAAAAATAACAAAATCAAGCTTTTCCCGAAAACGGCTTCAATTTTTTTCTTTAAACATTTGGAAAGGGGTAGTGCTAAATGTACTCTATGTGATGACGAAAACGCCATATTGTTCTATTCTTTTGTTGTTGTTTTTTTAAATTACAAAAATGTAATTTCGTGACTTGTTTCTCACGTCGTTAATATTTACATTAGCGGTAATTAGTTTAGATTATTGGATTTATGAGTTAATGTGCTTCAAATGATGGCTCATAAAGTTTCTCGAAAACACTAAAGTTTACTTTGAAAATTAACTCAAAATTCCGCGTTTTCAGAAACACTCAAACGCCATTTTCTCGAAAACGGTTCCAATTTTTTTGTTATCTACACACCTTTTGGTGTAGATAGTGCTAAATGTACTGTATAAGATGTCATAAAAGTCATTTTGCTGTATTGTTTTCTTTTTTCAAAACTTGTACAAATGTATTTTTTTTTAAATATTTCTCACGCCATTAATATTCTCATGTACAGAGTTTGAATACATTATTGCATTTGTGATTGAAAATGCTTCAAATGACTTCCAATGAAGTTTCTCTAAAACTCAAAAGTTTTCTGTGAAAAAAAGCTTCAAATTTCGCATATACAGTAACGCTTAAACATTTTCGTAAAAAGGGCTTCAAATTTTTCAGCGAATACTTCCTTATAGGACGAGACTCTACTCTTCTATAATATCCTTAAAGTAATATTTCGGTTCTACCATTAGACAACCGAAAAATTGAGAAAATTTTTAAAAAGTGTACTTTGGAGACGGTAGATGGTAGCTGGCAAGAGGATATGGCAAGACGCAAAAAATAGCCCGATTCGAAGAAATTAGAAAACTAACTAGTACGAGAAAGTCTGTGCCATTCTATAGCATTTTGTAGCCCTTACTTCTTAAAAAGAGAAAGTATTGTAATAGTGCCGTGACGCCGAAGACGCTATGCGACGGAATACGGCGAATTTTCGACAGAAAAACTCCTATTGCCGGGTCTTCGTATCGAAAAAAATCTTGTTCCTATATTTAATAAATTACTTCCTCTTACAAGTTGTGTAATTAGAATTCATGTTTTATGGGCCCTTGATACCGAAAAGTCAATAGACGGCAATACGTCTGTCGTATTGCAAGTAAACTTTAGCATGACGCAACATTCTCGAGTATGCAACATTCTCCATAACGTGTTTTTATTTGCATGAGTATACACAACAGCTGTACGTAGCGGCGCGGCGTCGCCTGCCCGATGGACATAGGGATGTGACCATCAGGATACGGTATAAACAAAAATGTTGAAAATATCTAATCTGCTTTCTACTATAATTACTATTATGTACTCTCTTTTGCAAATTTGATATCTACTCTAGTATGTTCTTGGAGAATTTGATGGTTTGGCATTGTTTGCTCTGATATTCATAAACAAAATAACAAAACACAAAAATACAAAAGAAAAATTAAAAATAAAAATGTAACACATATATTATTTTATATTGAAGTCTTTCGTCGCTGTTTTCTTGCATATGTGAAAATAAAATGAGATTTTTGAAGCCTTTCTGTAGAAAATTTGGAAAGTCAAAATGGATCAAAACATGAAACAATTTGATGATTTTTAAATTGACACTAAGAAAAACGCGTTAGATCTGAGAAATGAAATCAATAATAGCATCAACATAATACACTACGGGAGGAAATCAAAGGGGTGATTCAGAGCCAGAGAATAAAATTTATTCATCCTGTAGAGTCATTTAAAGAATATATTTGATGAGCATCTTGAATCATGTAACCCATCAACAGTAAAGTTAACGGAAAAAGTGGAATCAATTATGCAGAAAATAAATGCGAAAGGGAACAAGACTGAGACGCGTTTTACTAAAATGCAGAGAGAAATAGTCGAAGAACTCGCAGCACAGTTGAGGATGATTGAAGGGCTGGAAAAGTCTATTATATTCCAAAATGTTAGGCCAATATTATAAGATAGAAGCTATTCACGAGTCTTTGAAAGCATCTATTGTAGAAGTAGGTCTGAAAAGAGTAGTTATAAGCCGCAAGGTATTAAAACTTGCTAAACTAAAGTACCTACAGATCTAAATAAATTGCTTGAAGTCGATGTAATTAAAACAGGTAATGATGCCAAGTTCAGAGTATATGAAATTATTTTTAAGGGACGACGGAAGAATTAAAGTATGAACTTTCGTTCACTTCTACATTTCAGCAGAAGATGCACCTGGTGACGAAACATACAGGTAGGAAGGACTTGTTGTGACAATATGTTGTTCTTACCAACTTCTCGTGAGCAAGCACGAGAAAGAATCCCATCGCCAACGCGTCCTCGACGTTGCATTGGCAGTCCTCTCTCAATTTCTCGCTTTCCTTCCTGGATCAGCGACAATGACTCATTATTACCGGTGACATTTGAGAAGGAATGAATGCTTATTTGATCACTTGATAGACCATCACTGAAACAATCCTCACTATCACTCCCTCCTCTCAGTACGACGGACTTGCAAAAATTTTATTGCCACGATAAGAGTGGGTAGAGTGAGTAGCAACGTAGTTGTAGTTGATGTTTTGAACCACACAGGAGGATAATTCAAAGTTTGTGGAATAGACAGATTTGCCGGTAAAAATTGTATCCTTTGTAATGATGTCATACCCAATAGACATACAGTCCAACAATTAAACAAAGAGGGGCTCAAAAACGAAAGCTATCGGCAGATCATGAACAACAATTATTGGAAAAGGTTCAGAAAATGCACCAAGAATAAATGTTTTTCACACAAAGTCAAGGGACAACGGGTGGTCAAAGATATTGAAAACGATCGGTACTTTTTTTTTCGAGAAAAAATATATCTGATTTCTTGAAGCGAAGTGATAATATGGAGCTTTTTCTCGACTAAGCATTACAGCAATGGATAGCACTATCGATCTTCTGCACTTGCGCAGTTGGAGTTACGCATCACATGGACATCTGCGCGCAGAGAGTATTACGTGTCTGCGCGTGCACAGAAGAGAGATTGTAGTCAATTAATGTTCGCTATACCGTGTAATGCTAACTCTATGTGAAATGTGTAGTATAGCGTACAGACTGAAAACTACAGGTCGGGATTTTGAAGGTAAATTCGCAAAGCTGGAAATTAATATTCACATGTTACACGAAGTTTTAAACGGATAGGTATCAGACTACTCTTTCTGGTAATGAAGAAAAGCTAAATAAATAAAACAAAGTCGCGTTAGCTACTCCATTTATAACTCAAGAACGGCTGGACCAATTTTGATTATCAGACACACACACACACACACCACACACAGAATCAGTCTGAGACAGGGACAGAGAGAGAGAGAGAGAGAGAGAGAGAGAAAGAGAGAGAGATGAAGAGAGAGAGAGAGAGAGAGACGGAAAGAGGGTGAGACGTGAGGGAGGGAGAGACGGATAGAGAGGGAGAGACAGAGAGAGACGGTGTGAGGCGGAGAGAGAGAAAGGGAGAGGGAAAGAGAAAGAGGGAGATGAAGGGCAGAACAACGTCAGCCTGGTTATTGACTAACACTGGATGGCACTAGCTCACATTTTGCAGAAACTCACATTCACAACTGAAGCTAGGAAAAGCGGAAAATGCGTTTTAGGGAGACACGTGCGACGAAAATGAGCAAAATGACACAGAAACAGCTACGGATATTGAATTTATTACAAGAAGTGTTAACCATGATATAAACATAACAGAAAATAAAAAAAATAGGTAGAAAGTCACTCCCTCTACCATTGAAGTACGTAGTAACTACATAAATTCGTAGTCTGCCTACCCACTGAAATGGATACATTGTAAACCCGTATTTTGAAAACAAATATTTCAATTACTTCATATTATTCAGAAAGATAAAGTATTGTATCTGCTGCAGGAAATACAACATGTATATGTATCATTCAAAAATGAAATTGTTTTGTTGGTTTAATGCAAAAATGTGGATGTTTAAAAATCTATTTTTTTTTCATGGAAAGTAAATAAACCATTTTCACTGTATTGTATACATTAGATGCACGTTTCTCTTTCTTTGAGAAGCAGAGAAAAATTGTTTTTGCGGCCGTCAATTATTATACCATATATATTTGTTTTTAATTAATAATATTTCCAATTATGGTTGTCAATAAAGAACCTTTTGTTGAGATCATTTTTTTCGTGATTTTATGCCTGTATATAGAGTTCAACACAGAATGTTTTACGAAAAGTACACGTAGGAACTAAAATGTTAGTAAACAAATATTTTTGGCATGACTTTCTGAGTATAAAATCAAATTCATTTTTTTCCTGTCCCTAAGTAAAAATTAGGATTGAATAACGGTGTGAATTGTACGAATTATACTCGTTATAAGGACTCCAAAACGAAGACCTCTCCAGATTCCCCATAAGGGTTAATCAGACTCAGCATGAATGTTTCTGGTCAAATATCATTGTGAGAATTTTGCAAACTTTTTTTAAAAATTGGTTGCGTCCTAGTTGACGCAACGTGCCAAGTTGACGCAACTCCCCAGCGCAATGGTGAATCCTCAATTAACTTCTGCGCATTGGAGTCTGCGCAATCCTTCATTAGCCACGTTACCTGTCATATGTCACGTCACGTCGCAGACAGTTGTCAAGAGGACCGCCAGGTGGCATCTCCGCGTACGCGCCTCCCACCATCTGCGTCACTACCCAGCGGCCAGAATTGGGAAGGAATAAGGATAGGGGTAGGGTTTAGGACACTTCACAGGAGTTGGACTAGCCCTTGTGAAGCAGCCAAACTCGTTTTGTTGGAACAAATTTCACATGAGATTCGACAGGAATCGAAACCGCACCTCAGTGGTGAAAGGGTAGCGACTTCGCTAGGAGCCACGAGCGAGATTTGTTCTACGCAGTTTGGGTCTGCCAATTTCCAATGAAATACTTACGTTCATAACATGATCTTTGGAGACTGCATTGAATTCAGATTTTGTTTTGATATGAGGAGATCTGAAATGTTTTCCCACTCATTGATCTTGTTCAAGGTGTCTTGTATGATGTTGGTAGTTAATTGGAGATTTTTCCCGCTACATAATGGACTTATATCCTCCGCGGAAAGTTGCTTCACGGGACTTTTAACATAGCTTACTTCATTTAGCGCCATGACAAATAGTAGAACACTCAAAACAGAGTCTTGAAGAAGGCCATTAATCATCTTTATACATTGAGAAATTTTGTCTTGAATGTACTTGGGAATATCTGTCTGTTCATTATCTACGATCATTGTCTAGACCAGGCCAACTCAACTGGCCTTACAGGAGCACAGGGGCTGGCGGTGGCTCCCGCGAGGGTGCCGTGTTGCGAGTGGAGTCATCAGGGGGAGGAAGGGGTGCTTGTGGTAGGGAGGGAAAAGGGAGTGCAGTCGAGTGACCTTTAGAACGGTTTAGCGCAGGCTCCTATACTTCGATTAAAACAACAAATCCGTTGACACTTGTCAGCTGTGTCGCAGTCATCCAATCTGGAGCTTAGTGACGTCTCTACAGTGACGTTCAAGCTCACGATTGAATGATAGCGTCACAGCTGATCAAGTGCCAACAAACTTAATGTTTTTCATCGAAGTAAAACGTCGCGGACCCGATAACAAGTTCGCAGATAGAGGAATCTGCGAATTGGGCTCAATCAACGCATTGGTATTTTATAGTATCATATATGAAATAACACAAAGTTTTAATATAGATTTTCGTGTTAACAAAAACCGTATAAATTTCATATTGTAGTAATTGTTCATATTAAAACTAGTCGTGCTGCAATAGCATTCCTTTCATTATTTCTAACTTTTCGATTTTCAAGAATGTAATGAATTTTCAAGAATCTTTCTGAAACGAAATTCAGAGAGATCAACGAAATTGAGACCTTATAAGCGTTCCTTGTTCCCTTTCAAGTTCGCAGAGCCTTCAGTTCGTTCAGATCGGAAATATATTTTTTGTAGAAAATCGGCAGAACACTTTTCGCGCTAGCGTTGACCTAAGACAGACGGACAGACGTTTTGGCAATCGTTTTTTCGGTATCAAGAAACCACAAAATATAGATTGACTACACAATGTGTCAAAGGAAGAAATTTATCACATATAGCAACAAATTTTATCCATTTTTTCGTTACCAGGATTCGGCAACAATACTCCACCATGAAAATAGTGGTGCTACAAAGCATTATTTTTAACGGCTAGGAATATTATAATACTACGTGAACCTGCAAATGTGTTTGCAACAAGCAATATATATATATATATATATATATATATATATATATATATATATATATATATATATATATAAAGACCCAGCGAGTGTGTGAGTTGAGCAGGCCTGGTCTAGAACATACAGTTTTAAATGGATTAAAAATTGTAAGTAATAACGAGTAAATATTGCGCAAAAATTACCCAAGCAACTCATATTTTCGAAAATTTATACATGACCTTGCCTTAAGCTGTTTTTAAAAATAAGAATTTATTAAGGAAAAAAATCTCTATCTTCAATATTGTAGTTGTAGGAAGACGCCGAAACATGTTGAACTTTGCAATATCGAAATTTCAAAGAGTTCAATGAAAATGAGAATTGTGTGATTGTTTAAGCGTCCTTTGCTGTATCCGAGGATAAGGTTTAATCAAACAATTTGGAGCAGTTTTTGAGAGAAGTTTGAAAATGTTAAACTCTTGTCTAAAGCTCCTCCAAAAATACAAAATATCCGTTTCAAATTCGCAGGGTCTTGAGTTCCGACAGATCGCTTGGGGAAAATCAATTTTGGAAACATCGTCTGAACGGTTTCGGCACGAGCGTTCATCACTAACTGACGCACAGACACACGTTTTGCTGCAATCAATTTTTCGGTATCAGGGATGCACAAAAATTGAACTCCTGTTTATACAGCTAGGTAGAGTACACATGGGAACAATATTTATTTGCTTTTGCGATATCAGCACCTCCACAATAAGAGGATTTTTTTTAAATTTCTGATTTTTGCCGCAGCGTTACAACACTTATTCTTTACTAGATAAAAATGTAGTATGATGAAGTAAAAATGTCACTATTTCGCTCAAAATTATACCAACTTACTTTTTCAAAAAAATTCGTGACATTGTTTAAAACAAAAAATAATCTTATGATTATTAAAAATGTAATAGAGGCAGAAGGATACAAATTTAATGACCGCGATCAGCGAAGTGGCATGTTATGGTGATGTGAAGTGTTCGAACGCAAATGTACAACATATTACGCGCGGTTACTCTTCAGCATACGTTTTTCTCCCCGTTATCTGTTATTTTCGTAAGTCCTGAAGATGGAAATATTTTTTTCGATACGACGGCAAACTTCTAATTAGAAGTACATTCTCTTGATTAAGTCCCATTAACTTGCTGTCTCTACAATGATACTATTTATAGAACTAATTGTGAGAACAAGTTTCATTAAAAGCCAGTATGTATTCAATAATGTAATTGTAGGGGGCTGTCGAAAAATTTTAACTTTTGCAGTTTTCGAAAATTCAAAGTTTCACTGAAAATCGAATCTCTATCATTTTTAAAATCTTATTGCTCTATTCGAGAGGGAAAAATAAAGAAAATATACTAAAGCCATTTTTTCCGAAATTTTGAAAATGTACTTAGAGTTATTTAAGTACCCCCCCCACGAAAGATTAAAATATCCGTTTCAAGGAAGAGGGGTCACAACATCACACAGATTGGTCGAGATATAACTATTTTGTTGAAAATCCTGTGTACGGTTTAGACACTAATGTTTACACACGGACCGACAGTTGTTTTCAGAAGAGACACTTTTTCAGTATCAAGGTCCTCAAAATCGTGGATTATGAGGGTATTTGAAAAAGTCCCTGTTGTTCTATGGCTCGACAGCCCGCTACGCGCATTGGCCGACCAGCGGAGACCCAGCCTCTCGGCCCTGTGATAAGGGGCTCGTGCGGTTAGCACGAATACCGCCCTTCACCGTTTATAGTGGTCTTCATAACCTTACGGTGGGCTTTCTCATCGTCACACAGCAATAGATACTGGGACATTTGTAAGGAAAGCGCACTGTTATAATTTTCCTTGACCGGGAATCGAGCCCGTGATTGCGCCGTGAAAGCAAGCACGCTAACCAACGAGCCACCGAGGGAGGCGTGTATTATAAACAAAAGGGAAAAAAAAGTCCACTTCCTACGGTATCAGTGACACACTAAATATGTTTCTCTGTTGAAGAAACAGCAATTCCGGCACCGTTACGTAACTACATACTAGCAGTAATAAACGAGAAAGTGAAAGAGAGTAATGCACTAAATTGCAATTTGAAGAGATGAAGATTTGATTTGGAATGTATGACTTTTGAAACGTTAGACTAAGCTTGAATAGTATTTTTGAAACTTCTTATTGTAATGCCATTATTTCTAAGATGTCTGAATATAGATAATTGTTTTGGCTCTTCACATTCCTTGTCTTTAGGTTAAATAAAACATAATGATTCAAAATAAATGTCAATAACGGTTTTTAAATTATTATAATATGCATAAATATTTTGAAGCTCTGAAAGAAACGCTATTAAAGAGATTTTCGGCCCTAGTCGTGGATCATTATTTTGTAGTGAATTTATGTTTACAATTTTATACTGGCTTCGTTTAGGTATTATTTTATAGAAATTCTTGCTGCCGACGACCTGCACCTCATGGGAAACCACTCCGGAAGAGAACTCTTCTGAAGCGAAGGATGTCTTTCCAACAGTGCCGGAGCTACACAATTTTGGGTCCGGGACAACGCTGAAACGTAACTCCCCTCCCCCACCCCGAAAAAATGTGAAAGTTGTAACAAGAAACTCTGAGTTATTTTATTTCAACAAATAACAAAAAATACAACGTTTAATTGATTGATTGATTGATTTTTTGGTGTTTCCGGGAACTTCGGTCATTAGTCCCGTTAGTGTAGTGCATGTATTTTTTCTCGGGAGATAGCGGTGATCTTCCCCCGCTGGGTGGCGAGATCCGGCGCCGACCTACCGTCGGCTAGTGGGGTTTCCCCCTAACCAGGACTCTCCCACCAACGGGGCACCGCCCCAGTCGGGACAAGTTCTAAGCTCCCGACCGGTCTCTCGGAATATGTGGTAGTGTAGTGCATGTTAGTGTAAGTGTGTGTGTGTGTGTAAGGGGAGAGGATAGGACAAGGAAGAGGATGGACAGATCGCGCGCGGTCCGTGGCCCGTTTGGTAGGGTACTGCTCCGGCATTCGCCTGGTGTTGATCGGAGAAACCACGGAAAACTACCGATCAGAGCAGCCGGCCGCTAGAATTCTCCTCCAGACAGCAGCTGAATTCGACCTAGCTGAAAAGCTAGTGTTGAAAATCCTGCCGCCGTCAGGACTCGGACCTTACAACGTTTAAGTTAGAACAATTTTTTGAAATATATTTTAAATAATTTTTGAGTTAAAGTATATAGTGATAAAATAATACAATTTCCACGGTCATCTTAAAACGTTAAAATATTGCGTTTAGTAGGTGCTTATTAAAATCAATTGTTAAAACACATTAAATAATAATATACATTTCAGTGAAACCTATTTTAATGTTAACGTCATTTGATTAATTTCATAGAGTCCTGCCATTTAAGTAAAGACTATAATTAAAAATTTAAGGTAAAAAATTAATTGAAAATTTGATGAAATATCAAATTACTGTTCCGCGACTTACAAAATTACTTTAACGATTTTCTCAAGTTCTAATTTCTCTTTCAATTTTTTACCATTTTTCCCCATCAGTGCCAACATCGGGCCTCTTGATTTGCGGGGTCCCGGGCGATCGCCCGGTCTGCCCATGCCTATATAGCGCCGGCACTGCTTCCCAAAGCCAAGTTCCAAACGGACGTCTGATAATTGAGGAGAGCGCCTGTCCCCTTTCGCGCTTCTCTCTATCTGACATTTGATCTCGTCTGCCTGCACCCTTGGACGGCGTGAGTCACGCTATTCTTGTGGAGGCGATGCTCGTGTGAAGACGGGGCCTTCTCCTCAACGTACTGAGTTTGCTGTGTGCTCATCTAAAGAGGCTGCCATGTATTTGGAGACTATTCTCATCGCACTTATTATGATAATTATTTTACTTGTGCAGCGCGATGTTTCAAAACCACGAAATTTTCCGCCAGGTAAGCCACTATACTTCTTATCATGTACAAGAGCATAATTGAATCGTTTATTTCAGAAACCCGTCAAACGCCAAATTTGTCATGTCGAGAAAATTGAGAAAAAGTGTCCCAGTTTTTCCTATTTCAAAATTTTTAAAAATATTAAAGCAGTTCATAAATGAATATTTTTCAGGTAAATATGGAATAAGCGTTATGTCTATGGTCATGGAACAATTATCCACCTCTAAAGCGCATTTTAAATTTTGGCGTTTGACGGGTTTCTGAAATAAACGATTCAATTGATGTATGTTCGGTGAATTTTTATCGAAGAAAAGCATTACAATTCACACCAGAACAACTTAGTTGTATTCAATTTTTACTGGACGGGCGACGCACTAACAAAAGTTGTTCACGTTCTCTTGAAATACGATTTGATGCACGAATATATTTATATAATAATTCAGATATGTAAAAATAAATTAATTATATAAATAAATTTTTACCTAAAATAGTTATTGACATGTATTGGTAATGCATATTATTATTAGTCTTGTAATATTCATAGTGTAAAGAAATTATTGAACGTATTGAAAATAAATATTTTGAAAGTAAATCACACTGATTGATGGAGAAATATTTTTAGAGTGTTTCATTATGGGCTCTTCAATAAAAACAAATTAGCAGTTCAACAATATTCTTGAGATTTATTTTTAAAATAACATTTCTAAATTATTTTATTCAATTAGAGGTCAAGGAATTTGCAGTGGTATTCTGAAATATTCCTCGATTAAAAATTTCAAAATATTTTTATAAATTAAGTGGCATTAGTGGCATAAAACTATGTTTTCACAAGTAGATTCTCGTAAAAATTAGGTTTGATTTTCAAAAAAGTTTCTAATTCAAATAATTTGGTGTTCATTATGCCTTTTAATCTTTCGCGCGTCTTCAAAGAAATTGATACAAAAGTTCTATTAGACTCTATATTTCATCATTGCTCTATGAATTCTATGTTTTGAAACTATCAATACTCGTAGTTTGATACTCAACACTATAATATCAATCCAATACTCGTGATTTCCAATCCTCGTAATCAATACAATACTCGTGATTCGATTTTCTGCATTCGATTCTCATTAAATTTTCATATTTTGAAAATTGTTGAGTTTTTAATGCAGTCTAGAGGTATTAAAAATGAACATAACTGTTACGTCTGATATAATCAGTTTTGTTTAGTGGGTGTATTAATAAATAAGATTGATTTTGTTCTTGCACCTGTTATTTCAGTTTCTTCATTCAAGGCAATTATTTTCAATCATATATCTCCTAGTCCGATATTTGCGGTGTTAATTGTATTTCGTTATTCAACAAATCATTGGCATGTAAGTTTCAGGGTATTCTAATGATGTTTCTCGATATTTTAACAGACTACTACACATAAAGTGGAATCAAAAAAAGGATGTTCACAAAAAAATTTAAATTAACTTCTTCATAAGTTGCAACAAAGTTCTTTGCATTCTGGAGCATGGCGTTCTTAATATATTCAACGTCTCGTTCACGTTTGCTAAGAATAAGATGCGATTCCATAAGAGCATCACCTTCATCCATTTGTAGTTGAAGAAAGAGTGTGTCCTACTCAAATCTACTTAAAATAGTTAAAAATTAGTCTGGACACACTTGAAGTCAAGCTGAATAACGTATTTGTGTAGAGTCTTCATGTTTTTCGTGTTTGTTTCATCGGGGTCATACTGTAATCATTAAAGCAAGTAAATGGGTCGCATCTAGAGATAGAACGTAGTGGCGGGCCGGTCTCGCTTAATTCTTGCGAATTCGCGCACGAACGTATCGTCCAGATCTGACAGCCCGAACGGACCTCACAACCCGACTGCCTAAACAAGTCCGACGGCCATTGGTTCACCAGAATATTTGACGCCTGCGGTGGCGCAAATTAAAATTGCCAGCGTGACCACAGCTCAGTCTTTCAGCAGCAAATACGCTTTCCACACCTTCAATTGTCCAAACGGCGACGAACGTATGTATCTGCACTAACTCGAACCCGACAAGAAGTCGATGAGTCTTATTTTTGTGTTCTACCAATAAAGGCGTTGAGGTATATCGCATTATTTAATATACGATTATTGTTTATATACATTGACAGTATTTGAAATACGATGTTCATTATTCTCGTATTGACTATGTTTATTGTCATTCACAGTCTGGAACTAGTGTTATTCCACAGTTAAATATACAAATTATTCCGCATTGTATATTTGAATTTTTACTTTAATAGAAGTGTCATTTTTTAATTATATTAACTAGTCGATAAAACTCCCTTACGTTCACCAATGGTCTATGAGTTGAGTTGTTTTTTTTTTTTTTTTTTTTTTTTTATTTGTTGCGTCTATTTTGACGCAACGCGTCTCTAAACCCCTTGGGGGGGCGTTGAGCGCGGGCGTTGAGCGTTGGGGGGGTGTTGACACGTCCTATCAGAAACTGCTGGAATGTTGCTTATACAATTTTCGAGTCAGGGAAAATATTTCTGAACAAATCTTAAAGAATGAGGTTCTGTACTATGTTTGCACATTCTCCATTAGATTTCAATACGAAGTCGTTAACGATCGCCGGATCAGTTCCTGAGGCGGGCCGTGGAAGTCACGAAACCCTTTAAAAATTGAAATCGGAAAATTAATTCAGTGTTATTCTCAACAAAAAAATTGATTGCTAATTTATTAAATATTATAAAAAGTTCAAATGAATATCACACAAAACTCTTGCCTGATGGGGAGAAACTGAAATGTTATTTAAATTCAGTATGAAAAATACTCCTAGAATCTGTTACTTTCATTCTTGTCAAAGAAAAACGTTTATTTTTGTACTCCAGTGTAATCGAAATGATTCGGTTAGAAATTTAGCCATTGCTTTTTAATAAAATTATACGGTAATAGACTTTGGTATATCTTTCTACGTGTTGACGAATGTGTTCTACGAGTAAGTACCGTATTTGATCTATTCCATACCATATACCAAATATATCAAGATATATTTCTAATGACCGTTTCTTCTTTTTAAAAGAATAGTTTTTACCGGCTGAGATGGCTCAGGACATCAACTGACATCACTGCAATACTTCTGGCCGGGAGGTCCTAGGGTTCGAATTCCGACGATGGCAGACTTTTCGACACTAGTTAGATAGCTAAGTCAAGTTTAGCCGCTGTCTGAAGTAGAATTCTAGCGGCCGGCTGCTCTCTTTGGTAGTTTTCAGTGGTTTCTCCGATCTATACCAGGCGAACGCCGGAATCGTGCACTAATCCTTCCTTCCTAATTTTTCGCGCGCGATTTGTCCTTTCTCTTCCTTGGCGTACTCTCACCCCTTATACGCACAGTTACATGCACTATACTACCACGCATGTCGAGAGTCCGGTTACAAGCTTAAAGCTTGTCCTGACTGGGGCGGTGCCACGCTTGTGGGAGATACCTGGTTGGAGAAGCCACACTCCGTCTTGTAGTTCAGCGCCGAATTTCGCCATCCAGCGGGAGAAGTATACCGCTACCCCCATAATAAAAATTCACTACACTTACGGGACTAACGACCATAGCAGTTGACGCGGCCGGAAACTCAAAATATTTGATAAAGCAATAATTTTTAAGTAGGTTAATAGCCGACTCGAAGGAAGTGGTGAAGATGTGTTATAACATTTCTTAATATCTTTGTTCGGGATTTTATTGTTCTCAGTACAGGCCACACGTTTTGGAGAGTGGTATATATTTAGTTTGTAAACATGGGCTGCCAGGATCATGAACCCTCTATACCCGGCTTCATAACTTCTAGAATATAGAATTCAGAGGAAGAAAATATTAAATGTAACAAGAAATTTATAACGTAGAAAAATGCGTAAGTTGATTAATTCGAATTCTTTGGAGAATTCACTGGAATTTCAATTAATAATTTAAGTGTGTCTCCGCTTCTTTGGGAATGCCATTTAGATTGCATGTTATAGCTACATATGTAATTGACGAAATAACAATCAGTATTATTATAAATCATTTATTCATGATTTAATCTTTTAAATGGTGAAATGTAAGATCCCCTCCAGGTTTGAACCGAGCATTTTTAATATATTGTTTTTAAGAGCGGTATGCGGAGACTGAAATATTTAACGTAGTAACATAAAACACTTCTAGGAGATTCCCAAAATGTCAACTTGCATATCCCCATATTTTGAATTACCAGGGTCACCGACGTTGTTCGCATGTTCTGCGAAACAAGAACTAGGACTCTATTCACAATCATTATCAAATGTGTAATACCATTTTATTGTATTTAGCATAATTGGCATTACTTTCATTATTGTTATTATTGAACAGTAATCCCGATGCGAGAAAATTCTTGGAATAAAATGTCATGTCAATGTAATTCTGATAGAATGACTTCCTAGTTATAGTAAACTTCGTTTATCATGACCTCTGAATGCGACTTCGTGGTCTGTGGCAATCGTGCTCTTTTCATTGAGTAAAGTAATTAGTTTTGTACTGATAAGATGCCCAATTAGTATTAAGTAATGTTTATCAGCATTTACATTTTTAAATTTCTTAACGGTTCGCGATTTTCGTATCTCTGTGCCATACTGCCCGCGTGAAATGGTTCTGGACATTGAACCACAGCCAGCTGAGACGGCTGTGATGAAAATAAACGTCGGCTCACGACCCACCGCGCCGGCCGCGTGCGCCCTCTACGGAGACCAATTGACGAAGTGCCTCTCGCGCGCTGCCCTTGCTCCTTTGTGAGCCGCTTATGCTTTTAGTGCTTTGCCCATCCTTTCCTTCACATGGCTTAGAAATGAAAACGGAGATAAAGAAGCGAATAATAATAGTAAGTGTTACTCTGCACCCAAGCTACAAGCACTTCATTATAGCACCCTTCTTTGCACCTTCAGAACTCGATCCATTGTATTTATAAATTATTATTTGTGGCTGCAGAAGAACATTTACGAACTATTTATTAATGTTTAAAATATAGTAAACCCCAAAATATTAATATTACCAGGAATTAGTTAAAGGTAGCTCTCATCAAATTTGAATCTGCTCACAAACATTCAATTAGTATTCCTATCATGCGAACGAAAGTCTTATTTTTCTCAATATCCCATGCAAAGGAACTGCTGAGTGTATGTTGGGAGCTGTTTATCTCAAGAGCAGTTTTGGTTTTTTATTTTAAATTATTTATTGAGTGATTGGAAATTACACACTCCATTACCAAATTACTATCTCATGTGCATTTGCTGGCTTACATTGTAACTTATACTAAACTTAACACTAAAACTTAAAACTAAACTACCTTACTAGAGGTGTAGGAAACTACAAGAGCCCCTACTATGAACAATTAGTAGAGAAAATGTTCAAGAACGCTTCGAAAGGAAATCTATTCTTAATTCCAGTAGGGAAGTCATTTATAGTGGCCAGGTTGTAGTGGTCTGCTCGGTTTATTGTATTTAGGTTGGAGTAGAAACTATTGGAAAGATGGGCAATATGTTTGATGATCGGTGATATATCCAGTTCTTTATTAAGTTGGGCGTTTGAGATGAACCAAGGGGCATGTGTTGCTAATCTGAGGAATCTATTTTGTACAATTTGAAGTTTATTAATGCTAGAAATAGATAGAACATGCGTAGAGCATTAGTGGTCTGACTATTGCTTTGTAAATTGTAATGGCATTTGTTAGGGATAGCCAGCTTTTGGACTTGATAAGGAATTTTAGTTGAGCTATTTTTATTTTTGCTTGTTGTTGTTTTAGTGTTATGTGTATTTTCCAGTTGAGTCTTGTGTCGAAGTTCATACCGAGGTATTTTACTGATTGGTTTTGTGGTGTCCATGGAATTGTGTGTTTATTAATGTGTAATGGTGGTGGGTCGGAAAATGGTCTTAGTGAGAATATTTTGGCAGTTGATTTAGTTGGGTTGAGTTTCATTTTCCACAATGTCTATTTCATTTAGGTGATTTTGTATCCTGTCGGTAATGGTCTTAAGTGAGTAGCTGGATTTGTAGATCGCGGTATCGTCGGCGAATTGTGCTAATTATGTCTGTATTGTAGTGAGTATGTCAGCTGTGTATATGTTGAATAGTGTGGGTGAGAGTGGTGAACCTTGTGGAAGGTCTACTATTATTTTTCGGGGTTTGGAGATGTGATTTTCTACGGAAACAGTAAAGGATCTAGCACTTAGAAAACTTTTGATGAAGTTTACTAAGTAGTTTGGTGTTCCCATTGTTCGGAGTTTGTATAGTACTCCTTCGTGCCATACTCGATCAAACGCCTGTGAAATGTCAAGAAATGAAACTATTGTGTGATGTTTGTTTTGAAACGCTGTGTGGATATTTTCTGAGAGTTTGAGTAGTTGGTGTGCAAACGATACATGACTTATAAAGCCAAACTGGTGTAATGGGATAATTTGGGTTGATTGTAGGTAGCTGTTTAACCTTTTTAGAATTAGTTTCTCGAGAATTTTTGAAAGTGTGGTTAGTAAACTTATCGGTCTGTAGTTTTAGACACTGCTATGATTTTCATATGGTTTTGGAATAGGTATTATGATTGAGTTTTTACATACTATAGGGTAATATCCAATTATTATTATTGAGTTATATACGTTGTTTATATAGGCTATAGTTGAGGATGGGAGGTTTTTTAGGATCTTATTGGTGATTTTATAATGACCAGAGGCTTTTTTTGTGGACGTTTTTTAATTATGTTTTTCACTTCATTTGGAGATATGAATTTTATCTTCTATGGTACATCATTGTTCGGGGCTGAAACTGTTTGTAATATCATCGCATGGTCGAAATGAGTTGGTGTGTTGTTGAGTGTGAATGTTTCAAAATGATTGGCCGACGCTTCGGCTTTGTCAAGTGGGGCGAATGGCAGTTTCGGTAGCGGTGAAAAGGCAATTTCCTATCGTTGAGCGTACCTGTGTGTCGGGGATCGCGGTGTCGTTCCTAGCCGAGAGCCGGAAAGGGTACCCCAGATAACAAGGTAAAAAGTTCCCCTAAACCAAATGACATTTGAGTAGTTACACTACAATTTTAACATAAAAAAAGATTTTTGACAGGTTTCTTAGACCCCGTCCCACCATCCACACCTCTCTACAACAAAAAACGTGTTCTCTTAATTTTAATTTTTTTTCATTGCAACACCATTTTATCTAATTGAAAAATATGAAAATTAGGAATATATTTTAAAGTATCAGAAAATAGTTTTAAATATTTTTGAATATTTCTTGCTCCTAAATTCAAAGGCAAAAATATTTTTGAAAATATAACACAAAATATTTTTTACTGATTTAGAATCCTGAAACAGGCTCGAAAAAATCCCGAAAGTTCCTCTCAAAACACAAATTGTGGTGTGTTTACTTAGAGTTAGTAGTTAAAAAAATAATTACCATTTTTACCATTTCCCGCCTTTAAATCATCTTGACTTTAATTTTTTTCCTTCGGGGGCTTTAACCAGCTTCAAGGGATGCTGATTTTGGACTATCCGCGCCGGGTACCTACTATGTTCCTCATGGGGATACATTAACGTCCATCCCCGAAATGTGTGTTACAACATTATAGATCCGGCACTGTGCGAGAAAAACTACTCCAATATTGCTGAGCGTTGAGATTAAAATGTACAGAAAATAAAATTCTCCCTTTAATGTTATGATAATAGTCCCTTTAAAGATAATTTCAGTATTTTTCCTTCAATTTTATTTTACATTCGCCTTCTCTGCTTTTCTGACCATCCATGTTATGGAGGTACCCAACAGAAGTAACTCTGCAAACATTGTAAAAGTGTTCTAAAGAGTCTTCCTTTGCAAAATACTGCCTACGAACATAACCTGGGTCCAACCTGTCTCGCTACATTTTTATCACTGCCCCCATCTATTCTTCACTTGCACGCGATCTATCCCTCATCATTTCCCCATGTATCATCTATCCGTCCCCTAAAACACGTCATCTGTCAGAATTTGCCTGTCAAGAAAGTCGTGTCCCTACGGGACACGGGAACCGAGATTTAAAGGCCTACGACGTATCGCTCTCGAGTTATGCGCATTATAAAATTTGTTGGAATAATCTCTTTTGTATGTCATAATCTGTAAAGGTCCATTTTACTTTCTCGCCTTATGCATACTTCATAAGAAGAGAAAGTTATGTAATCCTGCGCCAGAAAATGGCGATTGTTTTCTTCTGAAATCTGTTCGATGTAGGATTGAAGTGTAATTCTCTATCCACCAGTATCACACTTTTAGGCTTTTGTATCGATGTTTTTTTATAAACTGCCGAAAACTATCATCGCTGAACTCGTGGCTCATTACAAAGTCGCAAGCCTTTCACCACTGAGATCCGGGTTCGATTCCCGTCGAATGTCATGTGAAATTTGTTCCAACAAAACGAGTTCGGCTGCTTCACAAGGGCTAGTCCAACCCCTGTGAAGTGTCCTAAACCCTACCCCTATCCTTATTCCTTCCTAATTCTGGCCGCTGGGTAGTGACGCAGGAGCGCGCGGTAGGAGGCGCGTACGCGGAGATGCTACCTGGCGGTCCTCTTGACAACCGACTACGACGAGACGCGACAGACAATGTTAACGGAGGATTACTCCATAAAACAAGTGCAGTAATGGGAGGATTACTCCGAGAAGCGCAAAGCGCTCAACGCTCCCCAAGGGGCTTGGAGACGCGTTGCGTCGAAGTAGACGCAACAAATTAAAAAAAAATCTTTCCTTAGCGTATGATATACACAGGGTTGGGCATTATTTAAATACTTGTATTTGAAATACATTTCGTATTTGAAAAACTGTTTTTTTAGAGATGGTATTTTAGAGATGTATTTAAAAACATAAAATAGATGTATTAAAAAATACTTAAAATACTTTAAATTCAAATCATGAAGATAAAGAGTATAGTTGTTGTTTTTTATTTTATTTATTCTGCTAGTGAATGGACCACATTGAAACAAAAATAAAAGCTCCTTTCAGCAGTTCCACTTGCATTCTCTTCATTTTTAAATGATAAATCTAAATCAATTATCCGACGACCAAAAGGCGTTTATTCCTTGTAACACTAATTTATGTTTATTAGAGTCAGTTCAAAAACTGTTTTCCTTTGCAAGTTTCATACATTCGCCAATTGGAGGTTTATTGTCTCATGATTTATTTGAAAAACAAGTCGCCTTAGTTGTTTTAAAAGGAAATTCCGTTTATTTGAGTTAGATATATTTTTGATATAATTTTATATTTGGTATGAAAATGTAAGTGAAAATGTTTTATATTTGAAAGATTTTAGTTATTGTTCAGAAAATTTATGACAGTCAATAAACTGTAATTGACAAATGTCAATTACATTGTCTTGTTTAAATAAAAATGTTATAAGGCAAAATTATCGTATTTACTGTATTTTGAGTATTTGAAGTATTTTAAGTACGTATATATTTAGCTATTGAAAACCTTATCCATTTTGAGCATGAATTTAAATACTTATTTACAATGTATGAGCCTCTGGGATTCCTCATGGAGAGCGTACTAGCTTCCCGTGCAGTGGTCGCGGGTTTGAATCCCAACCGAGGCAAAAATGGAGTTGTAGCTTTCCTTTACAATCGTCCCAGTTTCTGTAGCTGTGTGACGAAGAAAAGCTCAAACAGGCGGATCTTGCTAGTTACGGTAAAGGGAATACGTCATGTTCGCCTCATGTCGCTCTTACCCCCAAGCATGGGGATTTAACTAGTCTCAGGCATGGGGGACAGCGATAGCTGGCCGGCGAAGTCGGACTACCGACCCATTTAGTATTTAAATACTAAATGTAAAGTATTCAACCTTGCTTATACAAATCATTTTAAAGTTTTAAGAACATAATTTGTAAGTACATTCCATAGTCAAAGTATTACTGGGTGCTGCAACAATGTATACAAGGTTATTTAAAGGCGGGAAAATGGTAACAATACTTTTTATATTTTTAACTACAGCCCAGCAATCGAAAAAATTCTAAAAAAATTCCACAACAATTTTTGTTTTGAGAAGAACTTTTGAGATTTGTTTTGAATCTATTCCAGAGTTCTAGAACACAGAAAAAAATATTTTGTTGTTGTTTTTTCTAAAAATATTTTTTGCATTTTAATTTGGCGCTAAGAAAATATCAAAAAATATTTTTCTGGTAATTTAAATTATATTATTTTTTCACATTTTTTCAATCAGATAAAAGTGTAAGATTGACATTTCAACAGCCAGAATCACTAAGGCCCCTTGAGGCTAATGAGTAGATATCTTTATGTTAATAATGATGGAAAATTGGTGGAATGAGAAGCAATGGAAACGGGAAATACCGAGAAAAACTAAGGAGATCCCCCTTTGTCCACTAGCAATTCCACGTGAATCGACCGGGAGTCTGCCCCAGCCGTGCAAGGCATGTGCACAAGCCGTAACGCAGCGAGCCCCTTTATCTCCATTAGACCTTGTCTCTCTTCTTATCTGTGAATTATGCAAAGTCGCATGTTGCCACAGTAAACAGTATTTCTTGCATAACTATTGATACCCGAGCGATTCGGGCAATAGACTAGGAATGTCATGCAATCAAACAGACTGTTTATTGCTTCTTACCCGCTAAATTGGTCTATCTATAATGTAGAATTGAAGATAACAAAACTTAATAAATTCATTGTTTTAGACTTCTTTGCTGGAGGACGAGAGGAAGGCAATCATTCCTTTTGACAGACTGAAATATGGAACTCTAATTTCAACTGCCTGAATAGATTAGAAAATATGAAAGTTCATTCTCCAGTTTTGTCAAGTTTCTATATTCAGAAATTTAGAGATTGTTTCCCATAATTGTTTGTGAGCTGTTTCTGCCGCTTCTGATAACACAGCGATGTGGATATGTGACAAACAGAACACAAATGAAATTATTGAAGCCCGGTCGAAAGCATGGCTATTTTCACGGTTGTTCTAAGTTGTGAAAACTAATAGATTATCTACAACTTTTCCATAACTCTAGCCAAATCCAAAATTTTTATGTTCTCGGAAACTATTACCTAGTAAGAATTAAATGTAAAGTATTCAACTCGCAAACTATTACCTAGTTTTATTTCTAAAAGAGGTCATCTTTCGTCAACATATTAGTTTTATTAAGATCTTAATAAAACTAATATGTTGACGAAAATGACCTCTTTTATTTCTTCTCATAAGAACGTCAACAACACCACATCAGAATTCCCACAATTATTGCCTAGTACACAGAACGCTTGTAAAGTTTCAGGGGAAATGGCGATTATTGACAGAAAATATCGTTTTATGGGTCCCTGTCTCATAAAAAATAATTATTGCTACTATATATAGTAAATAACTCACTTTAATGTAATCTTAAATGCGTGAAAATTTGCTTCTCCCATGGAACCGTCAAAATGCTTCCCCACGTGTCCTTTCGCCTATAAGTTACTCCGTACGTAAAAAAATCCCTACAATTATCTAAATTTTCTTCACTATTCTACTCTTCATGTAACACAGTTCTCCAACAGCAAATTATAACTAGAATTCTTCTATTGATAAACTTTGGAACGTCCCACTCCAGAATTAACTTTTCTCGGATTTTCCAAAAACAGTTTCACCCGCCCAAATACAGGCCATATAACTTGCTTATTACGGCACTCACTATTTAAGAAAAAACTCTTTACTCACACCCATGGATTGCGATTTTAAACCCATTCGTCGCCTAGTAACTAATATGTTCACTCAGTCTGGCCGTCTTACGATCGGGGTAACTTTCCCTTCTGTGGTTCACGCTAAAAGAAGACTAGCCTAGATTCAGTCCGGCTTGTGACAGATTACCCCTCTTACGGGGGCCCCTACTTGGCGCTATCCTCCCCGCGAGTTTCCACTTGTAGCACGTCGCCAACGTGAACGCAACTTTCTGCGCGGTATGTTTGAAATGCTTAATTTCTAAATTTCGTCGTATGTGTCTGTTCGAATTTACGAGACGTCTCAATATATTGCGATGATCCGTCCGAAAAAAATATTTCATCTTATGTGACAGTTC
The DNA here is from genome assembly GCA_011170035.1 of Teleogryllus occipitalis. Lineage (NCBI taxonomy): Eukaryota > Metazoa > Arthropoda > Insecta > Orthoptera > Gryllidae > Teleogryllus > Teleogryllus occipitalis. Next base: position 18,985 of record BLKR01005554.1, on the reverse strand, counting down.
ATATTTACGATACGTTTTAATATATTGTGATGACTCGTCCGTAAAATTATTTCGTCGTATGTGACAGTTCAAATTACGAGACGTTTCAATATATTGTGATAATTCGTCCGTAAAATGACGAGCCACGTGAATGGCAGGGTACGGCGCCAGACAACCCCGTCGGATTGATTGATTGATTGATTTTTAGTGATTACGGGCGCGTCAACTGCTAAGGTCATTATCCCCGGAAGTGTAGTCCATATTTCGTTTTCCTCGGTAGGTAGCGGTGATCTTCCCTCGCTAGACGGCGAGATCCGGAGCCGATCTACCGTCAGCTAGCGGGGAATTTCCCAATCAGGTATCTTCCACCAGCGGGGCACCGCCCCACCAGGACAAGCTCTAAGATCTCGACAGGTCTCGCGGAATATGTGGTAGTGTAGTGCCTGTTGGTGTGTGTGTGTGTGTGTGTGTGTGTGTGTGTGTGTATAAGTAAGGGGTGAAGATAGGAATAAGAAGGAAAGTTCGCGCGCGGTCCATGGTCCGTTTGTTAGGGTACTTCTCCAGCATTCGCCTTGTGTTGATCAGAGAAACCACACAAAAAATACCGATCAGAGCCGCCGGCCGCCAGAATTCTCTTCCAGGTAGCGCCTAAATTCGACCTAGCTGACAAGTTAGTGTCGAAAATCCTGCCACCGTCGGGATTCGAACCTAGGTCCTCCCGGTCACAGGCACTGCAGTGACATCAGTGACGCCCTGAGCCACCTCTCCCGATCTACCCCGTCGGAGATGCGCAGCGAGATACTCATCTGGTACTCACCTCAGGACTGATTGCAGATCTCCGGTTACGGAGATCTGGATGGATCTCGCGAAGTGAGAGATGCATCAGTACGGGACTACTCTGGGTCAGACTAGCATGGATATCTGGATTTAATTTATTTTCTCAAAGAAAACGCAATACATTTGTTTAACAGAATGCAGCCAAATTGCGAACACTTCGTTTTACTTAATTTGAAATTCCCCATTTTTGTCTTGATGTTCCGAAGTTACAAAGTGAATTATTATTTTAGGTAAGATGACAGGAATAGTTCACTCTATATTTTCATGGATATGGGGATTGGAACTTACATGATGAAATTACTCTTTATCTGACTCCTCGTAACACTGCGATTCAGTGTTTCTATTACAATAATGTTCGTCGGCTAATGGCTTCCGGTTTTATTTATTTATTTATTTATTTATTTATTTACGTCAAAAAACAGTTAAAAACTGCGTATGACGGGCTATGGGGAAAAGTGAATTGTGTGCACATTTTCAAAATTCTGTGATCCCTACACTAAATCATATACTACTTAAGTTTTGAATTTTGAAAGGGAGAAAAAAAAAAACAAAAAAACTCCCATGTAATAAAATCGATTTTCAAGGATAAATAAGCAATAAATTTTGAATTTTGAAAGGGAGAAAAAAAACAAAAAAACTCCCATGTAATAAAATCGATTTTCAAGGATAAATAAGCAATAAATTTTGAATTTTGAAAGGGAGAAAAAAAACAAAAAAACTCCCATGTAATAAAATCTATTTTCAAGGATAAATAAGCAATAAATTTTGGCTCTTATTACTTCCTGCCGCGACAACGTGGAAACGATAATTTGAATAATTGTATTTCCCACTGAATTCTAGAAGACGTGCACAGAAAATGAAGTTACATTTATGTCCAGAAGCAAAACAAGGGGCCATCTCAGCATTTGCTCAATGGATCAGGGAAACTGGACGAAAAACCTGATCGAGATGGGGGTCATTGACCCGGAAGCTGTGTTACAATAGTTGTTACAGGTTGTTTATACTCATTTATACAGTCCAAATGGTAATTAATGCATTATGTATCATTGTTAAAATTAATGTTACTTTTCTTGTGATGCTCAGTATAGTCTCCAATTGTATAGAAACAGTTATGCAGCAGAAACGATTTCACTTGTGATTTAAACTTTTCTATTGAATTTAATCGTTTAATGTCATCTGGCAAAGTGTTGTAAAATAATGTACATGTATTGTATGTGAATTTTTTGTAATGAGCTGTTGATACTGTCACCTGATGAATATGATTTCTACGTCGAGTGTTATAGTAATAGACTTCGGCATTTTCTGAAAATATATTCCCGCCCTTAAGCAAGTCATTTTTTACAAAAACCACTGATTCGTAAATAAAAAGACACGGTAATGGTAGAATTCCTAGATTAATGAAGAGAGGCTTACATGAATCACGTGGGTGGGATTTGGTTATTATTCGTACAATTCGTTTTTGTAATCTAAAAGTCTGGGAGCTATAAGATGTATTTCCCCAGAATATTATGCCATATCTCAGGCGGGAATGAACATTCGCGAAGTATACACAACGAGCAGTATGAAGGCTGACTGAATTTGCAAGAATTCTGAACGCGTAGCATAATGAACTTAATTTTGTGTTCAATTCATTTAAATGGACGTTCCATTTAAGGTTTGACTGAATTGAGAGACCTAAAAATTTTGTTGCATTAACATGAGTCAATGGTACACTGTTCATTTTCAATGGAGCACAGAATTGTTTATTTGAAATGGAAAACTGCATTAAAACCGTTTTCTTTTCGTTTACTATTAATTTGTTATTTCGGAACCAATTTGAAACATCTGATATTGTACTATTTACGGTTTCTTTATTGCAAAGGATGTTCGTATCATCCGCAAAGAGAACCGTTCTTCCGTTTCGAATCGTCGAGGGCATATCGTTTACGTAAAGTAGGAACAGAATAGGGCCTAAAATCGATCCTTGAGGAACTCCACATGCAACGGGCAAAGAGTCGGAAAGGTGCGTACGTAATGTTCCATCATTCCAGTAAGGTATTTCAACTTTCTGAGATCGTTGTTTAAGGTACGAACATAACCAATCTAGAGCAATACCACGGATTCCATATGAAGGTAATTTTGAAAGTAAAATGTCATGATCAATGACGTCAAAAGCTTTTGAGAGATCTAAAAATAATCCAATAGGTGCCTCGTTTTGATCCAATGATGAGGCGACATCTTTAAGAAAAGAAAATATAGCTGTTTCCGTTGATTTTGATTTTCTAAATCCATGTTGGCAATCTGAAAGCGCGTCGTGTTTAGTGAGAAAGGTTTCCATTCGTACGTAAAAAAGTCTCTCTAATATTTTTGAAAAAACTGATAGAAGAGAGATGGGCCGATAATTTTGAATTTCATTTTTGTTGCCTTTTTTGAAGAGCGGCTTAATTTTAGCTGTTTTGAAAATATCTGGAAACGTTCCAGTGCATAAAGATGCATTAAATATGTGAGTTAACGGGTGTATAATGGCATACGCACAAGTCTTTAACAAAGAATCTGGGAATTCATCTAAACCGGACGAATATTTATTTTTTAGTTTACCGATTATTTTGAGAATTTCATAGGAAGAAGTTTCGGAAACGAACATTGTGTCTAAAATTTTGGGTGCACTGTCTGTTTTTGAATTTTGTGCCTGAAGACCCTTAGTTCTTCCCGGTTCTTCAGCAAGTTCCCTTGCTGACAGTCGCGTAATGAATTCGACGTAACGGCTGGCGTTCTCGCTCTCAATTGGACGACGGTGATCTCCCTCGGGTTGGTAGAGCCCTTTCCGCAGCCCAAGGTACAACTGCTCGCAGGATTCAGCACCCGCAAGCAGCGCCTCGACATGGGTAAGCCCGGCTCGGATGAAAGTCACCGAAGGGAGACTAAGTCGTTTTGACGCGCGTGGCTCGCGGTCGGCAGAAACTATTATCAATGCGACTGAGCGACACAGGTCATTTATGAATCCGCGCAGCTCTGAATCAAGAAATCTTTAGGTAATCTCTCATGTCACTTTAGCGTAATTTTGCGAGAAATATGGCCAAATTTTAAACAAAGATTTTCTCAAAAATGTCTCCAAATTATTTCCTTCAGTTTTCTCCGCGCATTATCAAAAGACGGTGAAAAACTGGCGCTACCTCCATTTCCGGCGAACTCTGTGTAATTTCGAAAAAAAACAAAGTTGACATTGCAAAACTACAAACTGAAGATAAATGTTTTTGTATAAAAATGAAATGTGTTCTAAAACATCAAATCTTTGGTACGGATCATGTACAATTTTGAATAAAAGAGTAGTTCTCGAGAAATGTCTTGAAGTTATTGCAAATTTAAAAACATCATTTTCTCAAAAACCGTTCAAATTTTTACTTTCTCGTTATCGGTCGCGCAATAGAGAGAAAGTTATGTATCGGCGAAATTTTGGCAGAAAAACTCTTATTACAGGGCCCTGGTAAAGAAAAAGTGGATAAATCCAGTTGCTAAATTTAGAAAGCAAATCCTGTAACACGTGGTGTAAGCTAGAATCCATCTTTTGTGGGTCCTTTATACCGAACAATCGAATGACGGCAAAACGTCTGTCTATCCGACCGTCCGTCTGTGTGTCAGTCTATGAAAAACGCTAGTAGCTAAACCGTTCAGGCGATTTTCTCCAAAATTGATATTCCCCAATCAATCTGTCTGATGTCGTGCCCCCTAGGATTTGAAACGGATATTTTAATTTCGGGTTAGTTTACATAAAGCCCCTGGAACATTTTCCGAATTTTCAAAAAAATCGCTTCATCGTTTTTGATTAAATTTTCTTATTGGATAGTATGAAGGACGTTTAAGAGAATGCGGTAGATCTCATTTTCCTTCAAAAACTGCAAAACTGCAAAAATTCAAAATTGTTTCGGCGTCTTCCTATGAAGATAGAGATAATAGAATAGAATTATGAAGATAGAGATTTTTGAGTCGGTTTTTTAAAGATAGATTTTGAAATAAGGTCATGTAGAATTTTTCGAAAATTTGAATACTTTTAATTTTAATAATAATAATAACAATAACAACAACAATAACAACAATAATAATAATAATAATAATAATAATAATAATAATAATAATAATAATAATAATAATAATAATAATAATAATAATAATCAGATTGTCTTTATTTGTGGCGAGGCTCAGGCCTTGAGGCCTACTCTTCCGCCTAACCACTTCAATTCATGTTAAAAAATACTGCTAAGGCGTTCAGACGTAATTAATATTAACTAACATTTCATGTTACAGGGGAAAAAATAAAGAAAATCAATCAATCATTCATAATCTACATTAATTTATCTGTGCGAGCCAAATTAATTTATTGTTATTTTTTGTTTATTCCTGAAATTTTGCAAAATGGAAAGACATGATGCAAGGAACATTCTTAAAAATGAGAAAAAAAGAGCTACTACTTTCATTTCATTTACTTTTTATTGGCCTTGAATTACTTAGATCAGTACAATGGTACTTTTACATAAGAATTTTGATGGCTTAAATTAAACCTTAAAAATTAACTTAATTCTAAAAACTAGCTACATAGGGTAAGGGAGCTCATGAAGCGCCTTACTTATTATCGAATTCTGACTGCATATTTAAGAAAGCTTGGAATGGGAACCTGTTTTTAACTCTGGTACGGGAATCAGGGATATGGGCGAGGTTGAAGTGGGAAAGGTGGTCGATTTGGTTGATGTAAGAGTAAATTTTTTTGGATATCTTGGTAATGAACGGGTTAATGTACGGAATATTTAGTTCTTTGTGCAACTGATGATTTGAAACGAACCATGGGGCTTGAGTGATTGCTCTGAGGTATTTATTTTGAACTATTTGGATTTTGTTTAAATTGGTTCTTGAGGCACTTAACCAGATGGGACACGCATAGGTCATAATAGGACGTATGTAATTCTTGTACAGGGCTATTGCGTTGTTTAGAGAGAGTTTGCTTTTGTGATTGATGAGTGGTTTTAGTTGAAGAATCTTTACTTTTGCTTGGTGTGTTTTTGCATTAATATGGTCTTTCCAGAGGAGCTTAGTATCCAGATTTAATCCTAGATATTTGATGTTTTGATTACGTGGCGTCCAGGGAATTGGTGAGTTATTAATTTGCAGGGGGGGAGGGGTGAACATTTGTCTGAGTGTGAACATTTTTACGTTAGATTTTACGGCATTGAGTTTGAGTTTCCATTTTGAAGCCCATTCATCTATTTTGTCAAGATGTCTTTGAATCTTATTTCTTATGATGTTGCATGAATAACTGGACCCGTATATGATGGTGTCATCTGCGAATTGCCCGATGTTTGTGTTGGGTGCAACTGGGATGTCAGCTACATAGATATTAAAAAGGATGGGAGATAACGGAGAACCTTGGGGAAGGCCTGCTTGTATGTTTCTGGGGTTTGAAGTGTGATTATCTATTGTGACCGCAAAGGTTCTGTCTGATAGAAAACTAGATATTGTGTTGAGTAGATATACTGGGGTGCCTATAGATTTTAATTTGTGAACGAGACCAATGTGCCAGACTCTGTCGAAGGCCTGTGTTAGATCTAGACATGTGACGATTGTGTGGTGCTTTTTCTGGAAGGCTTCTTGAATGTATTCATTGATCCTTAGTAATTGATGCGAGGTTGAGATGGAATTGGTGAATCCAAATTGATGGAGGGGAATAGCCTTAGTGTTATTAGTGTAATGTTTTAATCTTTTAAGGATAATTTTATCTAGTAATTTAGCTAGTGTGGGTAGGAGACTGATCGGTCTGTAACTTTCCGGATTGTTAAGATTTTTGTTGGGTTTGGGTATCGGAATGATGATAGAGTACTTCCAGTTTAGTGGATAGTAGCCTAATCTGAAAATTGAATTGTAAATATTGTTTAAGAAAGCTATAGTGTTTTCTGGGAGATTTTTGAGGATGATGTTAGAAATTTTGTCATGTCCCGGGGCCTTTTTATTTGGTAGCAACCTAATCAGGGCCTTGATTTCTTGAGGGGTGGAAAATTTGATTCTGTTCGGAACATTAAAATTGGGTGCGAGGGCTGATTGTTTTATAGAGTTGTGGTCGAGCTGATTGAGAGACGAGTGCGATGAGAACGATTGAGCAAAGTGATCTGCTAATATTTCGGCTTTTGCTAACGGGACGTAACACTTGCCTGTGGGCGAATTTAATGGAGGTATGATTGTTCGTTTCTTTAGAATTCGTTTGGTAAATTGCCAGAGTGAATTATTATGAGTGTTTAACGATTGGATCATGTTATCGTACGAAGTGTGGTAATAGTTCTTAATAGCTTTTTTGGAAATATTCGTCAATGTATTTAGTTCTTTTTTAATTAAGGGACTTTTGGTTTTAATCCAAAGTCTTCTGGTTCTGTTTCTTGTTTCGATTATGTTTAAGATGGATTTCGGTAGATCGTTGTGAGGTTTTTTGTATTTAGCCGGCGGGTTTTCTTTTATTATTGAACTGATTGTGTTTGAAATTAAGTTGTTTAGTACGATTATCGATTGTTCTATTTCTATTTTTTTGTTTAGAATTTTAAATTTTGGCATAGACTTGCTTAGTATGGTTTTGAAGGTTTTCCAATTGATATTTTTTGTATTTAAAGTATGTGAGGGTGAGTGAGAAGCTGGGAGTTGCTGTGTCGAGATTATTACGGGGAGATGGTCAGAGTCGAGTTCCCAAAGCGTGTTTGTGAAAAAATTAATTTGAGAGTTGCATATTGCTATGTCGAGGATATCCGGAAGCTTATTTATGCCCTTCGGGATGTGCGTTGCTTCGACTGGTGCTATTATTTGCAAATTAAGATCCGAGATGGTTTTTTGAAGAAACCTACCGGCTGGATTGGAAGTTCTACAGCCCCAGGATGTGTTTTTAGCGTTGAAGTCTCCTAATATAATAGTGGGGACTGATTGGTTAATTAAATCGATGAAATTTGTTGTATGAAGCTTTACTTTAGGTGGCTTATATAGAGCTATTAGAGTGTGAATTTGATTGTTTATTGGTAGGTTTATCGCTGTGCACTCGAGACCTGGGCTAGGAGGCAGGTTCGTTTTGATATATGGGATCGAATTATGTATTAGGAGTAGTACACCTCCGCCTGTAGTTGACAGTCTATCCTGTCTTTGTGTGCTGTATCCGGATATTTTAAAGCTGTCTTTAGGATTTAGATGCGTTTCGGAGATTGCGGCTATTTTTACATTGTTGGCTCTTAAGAAATAGAATAGTTCAGTTTTCTTGTTTGAGATTCCATTGGCATTCCAATTCATGAGGACAAAGTTATTGTTGTGTTGGTACATTACCAAAGTTATTGATCAACGCTGACGAAATTGAATTTTGAATATTACTGATTAAAGAGGGGATGATTGAATTTAGTAAGTTAATAATAAAGCTAGAGATGGAATTTACAATTGAGTTGATGAGAGGGGAGTTGTGATTGTTTGAATTTGTAGTGTTGGGGGTGGGGGATCTACGTGTGTTTCCATTATTTTCTCGAGCAGAAGTATATCTATTGTTGGGGTTAGGAGGGGCGGGGTTGAAGTGTGCAATATTTCCTGTGAGAGGGAGAGATGGAAAGCCTTGGTTTGAGAGTGTGGGAGGAGGATCATTGGTTTCGCTAGTTTTTTTTGTTCTGGTTTGACGGCTTTTGGTTGCCGACTCTATTAAGTTCTTGTAGTAAGAACATTCTGGAGTACGTAGGTCGGCCCGATGAGCGCCCTTACACAGTTTGCATTTATGAGCATTCTCCTTATTCGGACAGTTAACTGAATAATGACCTTCTGCACAGTAAATGCAAGCTAGTTCGTGATTACAATTATTTTTTGTGTGCCCGAAATCAAGGCAACGCAGGCATTGAATCGGGCCCTTAGTTTTGTTCCTTTTTTCCGGCTTTACGCACAGGTTACAGATTTGTTTGGTTTGTAGAATAGATTCTATGTTCTGAGAGCCACTGAATTCCGCGGCAATCACCGGTATTGCACAATTGTTTTTGTAAAGTCTGGTGACACTTAACAGGGAGGGGTGTTGAGATTTGAGGTCTTGGTATAGTTCCTCTTGGGTAATAGATACATGCACGTTCTTGAATATTACCGAGAATTTCTTGTTCCCCGGATCTTTGTATGAATGGAAGTTCCTTTTTGTTTTGATGAGGTATTTTATGGCTGTTCTAAAGTCTGCAACGGTTGTAAACTTAATTTTAAGTTTGTTGTCGTTGTAATCAGAGGTGAATTGTGGAGTTATGTTATTTTTTATTTCCCTATTAAATTCAGCTACATTTGAGACGAATTTCACATAAATTGGGGGGATTTTCACATTTTCCGAGTTTTCCGGGTGGTTGGCATCGACAAACGAAAACCTATTATCACGGTCCTCCATATTTCCAAGGGGTCCGAATGGGTTGTCAACTGGTACTGAATATTGGTAATCAGCGTCTTTGGTGGGCTTTTTAAGAGGTTGTTCTGTTTGGTTACAGTCTGCATGACCTCTCTTACCGAAGTTTCCGTTTACAAACACAAATTCACTTTCACTGGGAGACACGTTCACTGCGCCATTGCACGGGGGTTGGTTACTAACCTGATGGGGGCCACCTGTGGCCAAGTCAAGGTATGAAACGTTTGTACCGACTATGCTGCTGCCGTGAAACTGCACGTTGGGATGGCTGTTATGGTGTTGGAGTCCCATGCTGTCGATGCCGGGGGGTAGGTTTTGAAGTTGATGAGTGGAGGTTACCTCCATGGCGCTCTCTGGGTTGTAGAGAAGTGCCATTGATTCTGCTACGGCTTGGCCGAGGCCAAGGCCTGCCGAAGTGACTTCACTGTTTATGTTTTAGGTACTAACACTTGAAGAAAAGAATTATTACTAAATCACTATAGAAAGTACTGAACTAGTTAAGAAGCACTGTTCATTCGTAACACACTGCCAGACTGGAAGACCGCGAGAGTAGAGAGTGAAAACACAGCTCGACACTGGCAGAATTTCCGTTAGCCGCGCTGCTCGGAGCTCCACTGGGGACGACTGTTCCCGACCGAGGCTCGATGCGAAGTGAGCTACTACTTATTCTACTTAGAATTAACAATTCTAATTTCGCCCGAAATGTCAGTTGCATTACCCGATACGCCTCAACTGTGAACAATAAACAAAAAAGGGGGGGTATATTTTTACATTTACGTCTGGGATGCAATACTAGGGACCATCCCGGCATACGCCTTAAGCGATTGAGTAAACCTAGAAAAAAACCTCAATTAGGATGGCAGCTTAAAGCCGAACATAAAAGAAAAGAAATATCGAGGTTGACGGTGAAAAACAAAAGAAAAGGGAAAGAAAAGAAAATGGAGGTAGACAAAAGGAGAGAATAAAGAAATGATAATGAAGAGAATACGAGGGGATCAGAAGGTAAAATATAGTGCATATAACTTTACAATTACATAACAACAGCTAGTACTTGAGAACGTATACGATACATAATCTCAGACAAAAACATGGAAAATTACCACATTAATCATTTGGTAAAGGCAATTGCAAAAGGATATCTTACGGCGTAAAATATAGAAACTGTCAGTACAATAGTTGTGTGACAGTACTGATTTTCTTTGTAACAATGATAGCAAGAAAGAATAATAAATGAGACATCCATCATGATTTCAGAAAGATTTATAAGCTATAGTTTTACATAAAATTTTCTTATTTTACTTTAAGAAATCTATTACATAATAGTAATAAAGTGTATGTATTTTAGATATTGCTATGTAATTTCTCTCATTTTAAACCTTGTAAGAGCAGTAATAGCATTAGCTTTTACTGTACCCTGAAATAGGAAAGGAGGAAGGTGGCCATGAGGAAAGAAGAGGGAAGAAATATTTTCGGAAATACGACTTCAAAAAGGTCTAACTTGGAGGATGATATGTAATAAAGGGATCATGGTTATTGTTTCAGAAAAAAATTAAAATAAAATTGCGGATAGAACAGAGAGCGTATGTAAACTACCTTTCATTGTTTTTATCCAGACCCCACGTTGAGTTTTGAATGTTCTAAAGTTGCTAATTCGCTTAAGATGCATAGGTAGTGAGTAAGTTCCAGTTTCGAATTACTGTGACAGTATACTTTTCGCGTAATTTTGCGTAAAATTACGGCCGAGAAAGTATGTTTACCACCATTAGTTTTATTCAATTTTTTCCACATATAGAACAAGGCAATTAAAATAATGACACGTGTGTTATTTGTTGAACTCTGAATTTTCGAGAATTGCAATAGTTACAAATCATGCATGACTTTATGTACTGTTGTAACCCTATTAGTTTTACACGATTAGAGAGATCCGAAAACAAATTCAGCAACACTACATAAGTTGGTATTTGATGAATAATGTTATAAACACTAATGAATCCTAAAATTCGGCTTCATAGTAGGATCGCATGTCCGCAGGATTTTAAACCGTTTCTGGGCCTCTGTCAATCGCCGGTACAAAACGTACAAAACACTGTGAATTTTGATTGATTGATTTTTTCGTGTTTCCGGGCGCGCCAACTGCTTTGGTCATTAGTCCCGTTAGTGTAGTGCATGCTTTTCTCGAGAGATGGCGGTGATCTTCCCCCGCTGGATGGCGAGATCCGGCGCCGACCTCTCCCACCAGCGGGGCACCGCCCCAGTCGGGACAAGGTCTAAGCTCCCGACCGGTCTCCCGGAATATGTGGTAGTGTAGTGCATGTAACTGTAAGTGTGTGTGTACGGGGAGAGGATAGGACAAGGAAGAGGATGGACAGATCGCGCGCGGTCCGTGGCCCGTTTGGTAGGGTACTGCTCCGGCATTCGCTTGGTGTTGATCGGAGAAACCACGGAAAACTACCGATCAGAGCAGCCGGCCGCTAGAATTCTCCTCCAGACAGCGACTGAATTCGACCTAGCTGAAAAGCTAGTGTCGAAAATCCTGCCGCCATCAGGACTTGAACCTAGGACCTCCCGGTCAGAGGCGCTGCAGTGACATCAGTTGCTGTGAATTATGTATTGCGCATTTTTTGACCTGTTAACGACAATCGACAATAAAGTACACAAGTATAAATGAAACTGCCTTGAAATCGTGAAACAAGTTTCTCGCATGCAGAGAGTCAAATAGTGCTGAGCAGAGATTTGTGGCCCCGCGAAGCATCGTTTCTGGAAGCAGTTGATGTAGACTTTCAGAAATGTGCCAACTTTCTGTGTTATCAACAACGTAATCGCAGTAAACATTATTTCGCTTTATTGGTTTAATGCAGATGCGATGAAGAAAATCTGTGTTAATTTTCACTTCTCAGTAAACTGAATATGAGTTTCACCTATGTGAACATGAGTGAAAAGAAAGTTAGTTGAGTTTGCATCAATAAATATAGTCTATTATTTTTTTAATTTTATTAATCAGTTTTGTTAATTGGTCTTTTATTTTTAATTCTTTTTGACAATATAAATTCTAAATTAATAAGCACTGCCAGTATGAGATGATATTATCCCTCGCGCCAACATTCTGAATCTTTTGGTGAAAATTACATCACTATAACTTGAACTTCCACACTGACTTGATAGCTAGGTCGAATTCAGCTGCTAACTGGAGGAGAATCCTAGCGCCCGATTGCTATGATCGGTAGTTTTCCGTGGTTTCTCCTATTGATAGGGGAATGCTGGAGCAGTAACCTAGCAAACGCGCGACGGTCGATCTTTCCTTGTCACATCCTCATCCCTTATTTACACACAAGTGTACTTACATGCACTAGACTACTACATGTTGGGAGCTTACAGTTTGTCCCATCTGGGGCGATTTCCCGCTGGTGGGAGATACTTGGATAGGAAAAGAACCGCAAATCGGCGTGTGGGTCTGTGACGAATCTCACCATCAAGCGGGAAAGAACACCGCAACCTCTCGTGATTGAAGCGTACACCGCACTTACGGAGCTACTGACCATGGCAGTTGACGCGCCCAAAAGCACGGAATCAATCAGGAGCGAAGCTTCTAGGCATAGAGAAAATTGACGATAAAAGGTTTTTCTTCTTTCCTTAGTGTAATTGAAATGGTAATAAATTCGTTTGTCACTTTTACTACTAGAATTTGTTTGGATTTTAATTGTTTACTTTAATATTGTTTTATATACAGTAAATCTAGGCCTACAGCAAAATACAGAATGTAGTACAGTAAAATACAATAATGACTATTGTACCGGAAGCAAATAATTGAGGTATGTTTTCCAGAATCGAATACAGATTATTGGCAATCTTGGTTTTGGACGTTCTAGCGTGTGCATTTTTTCGAATAATAACAATAATCACAGGAACATATCATTTATGTACCATTGTTAATTAATTCTTATCCAAAATTTCTCTTCAGGTCCTCTGTGGCTCCCTGTTGTTGGAAATTTTTTGTACATCCGGAGTCTCATGAAAAAGGAAAAGTATCAACACATGGCATTTTCATTTCTTTCTGAATATTACAAATCCGATATAATCGGACTGAAATTGGGAGAGAATTTAGTCGTCGTCGTATCAGGAATGAAATTGGTACAGGAAGTGCTCACAAAAGAAGAATTTGAAGGACGACCTGACAATTTTTTCATTCGTCTACGATCCATGGGAACCAGAAAAGGTATGATTGTACATTTTACCACAAGTATTACTTGATTTCTTCTAAGATAGTCAAAGTAGATTTTTTGGAAAGAATATTACAAATACAAACGATGAAATAAGACGAAATTCTCTCAAATGTGTCAATATTCAACTCACAATCGTCTCAAAATACTTTTCTGGCCTTACAGATTTTTTGTGGCATTGTGTTCCCTTATTTCATTCACAAGTTCTTTTTCCTAATGCGTTATGACAAGAAAGCAAGTACTTCGGCGATGAAATGGAAATTAAATTTGTGTTTCTTAATTTTCTAAGATCTGATTGATTTTATATTATTTTATTCTGTAAATATTAAGCGCAATATTTACAGACTCGATATATTTCGTTTCAGTACCTGTACTTAAAAATATTGTACGGGCAAGTATCAGGTCTCGACTGATATATATCCTAATGGTTTTAATCATTTATTGTCTGAAAAATAAATTTAAGTAGTATTTTAATATTTTTAGTTTTTAATAGTTTTAATTTTATGTCAAATCGTAGATGGCCATGCATATTTTTGTAGCTAACATTAAATATTATGTGAAAGTGAATTTTAAAATATTTGTACAATATTCGTTGTACTTTCTTAGTAATATTTTTTTTTGTGTGTGTTCAGGTGTAACATGTACGGATGGCTACTTATGGCATGATCAACGTGCCTTTGTTTTAAGGCACTTACGGAACCTGGGATACGGAAAGCAAAATATGGAAAATATACTTCATGACGAACTTATTCAATTACGAAGACAACTTGGTACAAGTAAAAACCAGAAAATCAGAATTGGTCCTCAATTTGCCAAAGCTGTTCTCAATACTATGTGGACTTTAGTGGGAGGCTCTCGTTTATCAAGTTCTAAATTTTATTTGGATAAAATGTTGGTGCTTCTTGAAAAACGAACTAGATTGTTCGACATCAGTGGTGGACTACTAAATCATTTTCCATGGTTGCGCTTTCTTGTTCCGTCTAAAACAGGTTATAAACTAATAATGGATATTAACAACGATCTAAAGACACTATTTCAGGTATTTAGGGCTAATACTGCATTTGCTGCAATTAGCGTTGCGTAAATACGCAATGTTTAAGAAGCTTTAAATACACTAAAAATTATTTCGTAGGAAGTAATAGCCGAACATCTGGCAACATATGATTCTCTAGAAACAAGAGACTTAATTGACGCTTATCTTCATCAAATGAAGTCAACGGAAAAGAAGAAGAATATTTTCTACACAGGTATTTTGTTTTACCCGAGCATAATCTAAATTATCAAAGAAAGTGATCTGCAAATATATTTTAATGCATCAATTTCATTTATATCATACATTTACAATGCTTCTCTGCCATACGCTAGATGATCAATTAATAATGGTTTGCCTGGATCTGTTCATTGCTGGCTCGCAAACAACAAGCAACACGTTGGACTTCGCAATTCTCCTCATGGTTCTGCACCAAGACATTCAGAGGAAAGTGCAAAAAGAAATATGGTCAGTAATCGGAACCGAACGTCTGCCATCTATTAATGACAGATACAAGTACGTCGGTATGCGAATAATACATTATATTAGGTTCTCATTGCATGAATAATTCATAGGTATGATTAATTTTCGCTAAAAGGCTCTTACACAAACTTCCCTAATACAAGCTTAGAAGAACAAAATAATATATTATTTATTATTTTATTTAATAGGTAATTATTACATACAAATTAGAGAACGTGATGCTAAGTGGCTAGGCCGAAGGCCTTTAAGCCATTACAATACCTACATTCTACCGCGTTCTAACCTTTCGTATTCTGGTATTCACCCCAAATGGTCTTTTCATCGCATCAATGCCGCGGGAAAGAGACCATAAGGTACGGCTGAGGAAAAAAAACCCTGAAGGGGGAAATTAGTAGTTCAGTCGACGTTTATATTTTACTTGCGAGAAGGTCTTAAAAACTTTTTATTTGGGTATGTTGTGTAAACCCAAGCTCTTTTTCTCAAGTTTTCGAATTCTCAGCCCCTGTGCTAGGGGAAGGACGAAACACCGGTATTTTTTTTATATCTTTATTGGTTTTTCTCTTTAGCTCTTTAAATTTTAGTTAGGTAGAAATATTATTCAAATTTATTTTAAAGAACATGTTGTTACAGCTTTTTTTATATCAAACGTTGATTTGTAAATTAATTGTCAAGGAAGTTGCATCTGTTCAAAACTAGTTGTGCTCCCAAAGCACACACTTTCTCGCATTATTTCTATCTGCTCCTCTGTATTATACTACTACATAAACCTGCAAAAGTGTTTTCAACCAGCATTTTTTTTCCACTTGGAGACCCGAACTCAGAGTTAACTGGCCGTCACTCATAGCACTACGACGCAGTGTGTGCCCAACTCGGGCCGATGATAGAATACGTAAATGCTCGGTTGAGGTTGAACGGTTCAGGCGCTAGGTACCACGGACAGACAGACGTTTTACCGTCAATCAATTTTTCGGTATCAAGGACCCCAAAAACATGGATCTAGTTACACCACATGTTAAATGAATATTTTTCTATTTGGCAATTGGATTTATCCACTTTTTCGTTACCAGAGCCTGACAATAAGAGTTTTTTGTCCGAACATTTGCCGTTTTCGGGCGCACAGTTACATAACTTTTTCTCCTTACAAAGTACCTTCATAAGGGCAAGAAAGTAAAAATGCATTTTTTTAAAAAAAAAGTCTACAAAAAAGAGCCATAATAATTATTATTACATATAATACCATTATTAATCTCACCGTCAAAGTAAACATTGCCTCAGAAATGAACACATTGCATTTGCCGCACGTATTAATATTATGTACAAAATGTTTGTATATGTGTGTGTGTGTGTTCCAGGTTAACTTATTACCGAAGAAACAATTTTATTTCAAAAACTCTTCATAAACATTATTACTACATTGAGACACTAGTGTTTCTAAAACAGCATGTACTACTTTCTCGCCCGTATTTTCCCGCAAAATTACGCGAAAAGTATTCAAATTTTTGAAAAATTGTACATGTCCTTATTTCAAGATCTAGCGTTAGAAAACAGATTTCTTTAAGGGAAAAATCTCTATCTTTAATATTTTAGTTGTAGGAAGACTCCAAAAAATGTTAACTTTTGCAATTTTCGAAAAGTTAGAGTATTCAACGAACATGAGACCTGCACCATTGTCTTAAAACTCACTCACACTATCCAACAACAAAATTTAATCAAAAACGATGGAGCCATTTTTTTTTAATTTTGAAAATGTCCCAGCGGCTTTATGTAAAGTACCCCCCGAAATTGAGATATCGGTTTCAAATTGAAGTGGCCGCGACATCAGCTAGATCAAATGGGGAATATCAATTTTGGAGAAAATCGGTTGAACGGTTTAGCCGCTAGAGTTGTTCAGAGACTGACGGACGGACAGACAGACAGACAGACAGACAGACAGACAGAGAGACAGAGAGACAAGACAGACAGACAGAGACAGAAGGACGCACGGACAGACTGACGTTTTGGCATTATTCGATTTTTCGGTATCAAGGACCCACAATACATGGATTATGACTACACCACGCGTTAGAGAATTTTTTTCTAAATTTACCAACTGGATTTATGCACTTTTTCGTTACCAAAGTCCTGTAATAAGTGTTTTCTGCCGCAATTTCCCTTTTTTCGCGCAGCATTACATAACTTTCTCTCTCCTCCGTAGCGATACAGTAAGAATTATATTGTCGAGGAAAAGATATCCCTGGAACTCCTAGAGGTTGTTGGGGGAAGTGTGTGACATTTTCAAAGTTATTAAGCAATCCTCAATGCATTTATACAGTGGGTAATATATACTGACCGCGCGCAGTAGGCGAAATGAATAGGACGGATGAATAGGATGCAATAGGATGAACAGGAAATCATCTAGTCTCACTATGAACAAAAGGGAAATACATAATTTAAATATGCGGTGTATATTGTAATGAAACGCGCATGGAAGAACACATTGATGTCACGGGGTCTCCGCTCTATGTCACGGGGTGCAATCATTGAACTACATGGGAAGTTATTTCTGGGGGTAAGCAACTCGCTAGAGGATCAGGAACGCTACAACCCTAAGGAGGAAGTATCCAAAGGATCTTGGCATTCTTAGAGAAACACTGCACTTACACTTAATCCTATTTATTAATGTCTAAGGTTTACATTTGCGTACGCTTAATGTTATTAAGGGGGTTGAAGACCCGTAAACAAATAGGCCATTCTCCACTGTACCCTGAATCGATAGTCATCGATCTTCTCGTGGCAGCGGCTCGTCCAGGCTGCGCTGGGGCGTGTCGTCGAGCAGAGAGACGGGCAGCGTGACGGGCAGCGTGACGACGTCAGTCAGTAGCTCGGAGAACGAGAGTGAGAGCTGGCCAGGGGTGGGCACAGAATATAAAGACGCGGGCGACGCCCAAGGCGACGCCCTAATGTGTCACGTGCATTGCGTCGCAGAAAGGGGAGAGGCCACAGAATCCTGTTGTTCTCCGTGGTTAGCTGGGGAATCTCCGCTGGGTAGGCCAGGCCGCAGGCGTCCTGTTATTCACAGTCTGTGGGGGCGCCTTGCTGGCGCCAGGACGCCGCGCCTGTGTCCGGCCTATCCCTATGACGCAATGCACGGGTCACGCTTGACCGTTACCCATTATTAGTGACCTATAGGGTCAGCTATTCTGTGACATTTCCCCCCTGGCTATCCAAGCCGGGACCCGCCGGCGTAAAGAGGGCGGTCCGGAGAGAAGACAAGTACTTGAGGTAGTTAACTGGCGTATATCGTTGGTACAATGGAGAATGCAACCAAGTGGAGAATGAACAGTGATTACAATGATTACAATGATGTGGCAAAACAAGCACACAATTGGAAAGTGAGATACAAATGAAATGTACAAAAAGAACTTCAGAGTGTAAGTATATAAAACAAAATGTTCGTGATAGACATAAAAGTGTGAGTGTAATAACCATAATAATATAATAACAATAAGAACCATCTTGATGTAATGCCATACTGGAAGAAAAAACAGAAAAGAGATTGCACCTCAAAATCTATAAAGATATATAAAGTCCCTGAGGATTGTGCCCTCTCACAGTCTAAGGCTACAAGAAAAAAAAACACAGTTCGGGCAACACGAAAAGCAAAAGTTACTACATGATCAAAATGTTATCACAATATTGTACAATGAATATTACAATGTACCAAAAATGGTAAAGGAAAAATTGCATCGCAACAGAAAGCGTGCGAAAAATATTGAAAATTAAAAAGTGCCGAACTGAGTGTTACGCATTGCGCCGGTGCAAATATGAAGGAAAGATGTGAAAAAATGAAAGAAAGGAGGCGTGACCAGAGAAGAGGAAGATGGAACGGGGTAAAGCTGTGGAAAGAAAAATGTTGAAGGAAGAAGAAAAGGGAGAACATAGACATAAAAACAAAGTGATGTCAAGCACTGTAACAGATAAAAGAAAAGATTAAAGGCAAGACAAAAATAAACAGAGGGAAAGGAAGAGGCATTACCCAAACATATAATGGAAAGA
>BLKR01005553.1:0-77742 GCA_011170035.1 Teleogryllus occipitalis | reverse complement strand
AAGAGAAGGAGAGAGGGGAAAAGAGAAGGAGATGTAGAGAAGGGAAAAGAGAAGGAGATGTAGAGAGGGGAAAAGAGGAGATGTAGAGAGGGGAAAAGAGAAGGAGATGTAGAGAGGGGAAAAGAGAAGGAGATGTAGAGAGGGGAAAAGAGAAGGAGACGTAGAGAGGGGAAAAGAGGAGACGTAGAGAGAGGAAAAGAGAAAGAGACGAAGAGAGGGGAAAAGATAAAGAGAGAGAAAGAACAGGATAACGTCTGCGTGGTTATGCTAGTAGTTATGAATATGCTATCGTACAAAACATTTCAGGAATCCTGATTAAATATTGGCCAGTAGGAATTTAAAACATGCTACACAAATCCGTTCAATCACACTCTAAACATTTCCCTCCTCTCATTACAAAGAGAACGTACCCCGAATACAATCATTTTACAAATGGATGTTCTCGTTTTATTAATATGACTACGCCGACTTTTGCACAGTGGTAATCCACCCCGCAACACTCGCCTTACACGCAACGACATGACGAGATTCGCTTCAACCGGCGTGGAGAGTGCGTTGATCGATGGGTCCCCCCCCCCCCTTCGCACTGAAGGGGAGCGCCCTTTCATCGCGCGGCGGTCGCGTCAAAATCCAGATTGCGGCGCGCGCGGGGCGGCATATTGATTGGCCGTGTCCTCGCACATCGCCGCTGCGGAGCCTGTGTTGCGGCCGCCGGGGATTGCACGTGGGCGACACCCCACCCCACCCCAACCCCCACCCTCTCCGCGTGCAAAGGGGGAGGGGGGCGCTTTGTTGGTGCTGGATGGCGATACTCGCTCCTGGGTATGGATTCGCCAGCGTCTTTGAACTGGTGAAGCTTGGGCTTTGTGTTTCACGGACGGACCTTGAAGCATCACGTGTTCTCTTACAGAAATACGGAAGGGAATGTAGTGTCAACGTCAATTATCCCTAAGAGAAGTATTGTGAATATGCACGCGGACTTTTGAAAGATTGGTCGCAGAGAGCTTTAATTTTTTAGGAATTCCTTAGTTTACTCGTTTTCTAAAATAAGAGTCAATATTGAATTACAAAGTTGACTTGGAGATCTGTAAAAAAGCATCTTTAACATAAATTCTTTAACATAACACCCACGTAAGAAGTCTAAAGCTGTTTATTTTTTGTGGTCATATTTATGGACAAATCGGATTATATAAAATATATATTGTGCTAGTGGACCCGGCAATGATTCGCTATTGCAATGTATTACACATCACACACTACTGGTTCCCTGATTGTTAATTACGTTTTACCCAACGCTCTACAAAATTTTAATAGATGAAAGACTTTCTCGCAAGCATGGGTTTGTTCTATTTCCTGATTTTGGATATGGTTGTCAAGTATCATATTGTTAAAAAGTCTTCCTTCAAGTTTCGCCAAGAACTCGCTGTAAGGTACTGTCTTAGAGAAATTTCATTTACTTGTCCGAGATAAGGTTCAAATAAAAATTCCGGCCGATATTTCACAATCTCAGGGGCAGAATAAGCAGCGAAGACGTGCATAATACTAAATGGCGTGGCGGGTTGCGTAGAGCTTCTGTGCAGGGGCGCTTGCGTCATAAACGCATAAAACATCATCAATACCCCCATTTTTTGCGTCTATGTGCGACGGACATACGCACATTCTCATTGTACTATGTCGATAGCGTTTGCGTAAGTGCAAGCAAACACTTGACAAAACTTTATCGCAATCGGATGAACGGTACGTTAACGCATAAAATACGAACAAACACACATTAATTTTTATATACTAGATACAGAAATTCGAGTAAATACATTTAACACATAGTAATGTGAGGATATACAGATTGTTGCATAAGCAATGATTGTTCGCTGATGTAGTTATCGCCAAGATCCAGTGCAGAGCGTGCAATTGGGACAGGTAGAGCCTGTTCATTCGACCCCGGGGTCGATCGACCGTGGGGTCGCGAACAGGTCGTCGGCCGCAAGCGACATCGAGTGGATGCTGCTCGAGGCGACGAGGCGCGCTCACAGCCTTCCGCGCTTTCAAGCCCTGTCATCAGTGGAGCAGAAGCTGGGGCCGCCGCCCACACCACTACACACACACAACACTCACACTTTCGCCATCGCATTCGTGCATTGCCCCGCCCCGCTCCTGCCTCGCTCCTCCCGTGCCTCCACCTCTCCTGAAGCCCACGTCGCTCACTGGCTCGGGATCCAATTTCAACCTTTCAGCCTGCGTCTGCCACGGCTTCTGCTTCCTACTTTAGCCGCTCCCATCTGCTCTCCTGCTTACAACTCGACAATCGCCGTGCTCCTCCTGTTTCCTTTTCTCGTTTTGGTTTTCAATGTCTCTGCGTTTATTCTTTTCCGTTTCCATTGATTGTCGGTTTGTATTGCTGGTTGTTCTTTTTTTTCAAATTCATGTTCCTCTTGTTTTAATTCCCTTAAATTTGGATACTATTATAATCAGCTGTCGTAGCAATTAATGACATGCGATCTGTATCTCCTTAGAGGGCTCTTAGAACACGCTTCAACAATTACTCATCTTTATCAGTATAATATGTCCTTGCAAATCGTTCCTTCTTTTTATTTTTTAACATTTTTATAACATAAGTTTTCAACAGTTTCAACATCCTGTATGTATTTTCTTTCATTTTAACCATGCTATTTGATTTACTTTGCCATTCATTTGAAACCTTCTGTGGATCAGAATCTATTTCCTGATTTCAAATTCTTTCTCATTGGTGTTACAATCCGGTATTTCGCCGGGAGAGATGGTTCAGGGGATCAACTGATGTCCCTGCAGTCCCTCTAAACGGAAGTCTTAGGTTCTAGTCCCGACGGTGGCAGGATTTTCGGTCCTAGCTTGTCAGGTAAGTCGAATTCAGTCGCTATCTGGAGACTTCTAGCGGCCGGCTGCTCTTATCTGTAGTTTTCCGTGGTTTCTCCGACCAACCCCAGGCGAATGCTGGAGCAGTATCCTCACAAACGGGCAACGGACCTCGCGCGAACTTTCCTTCCTCTTCCATGTCCTATCCTCACCCCTTACACCCACTTACATGTACTCAGTACCGCACATGCCGGTAGACCGTTCGGGAGTTGAGAGTTTGTCCCGGTTGGGGCGGTGCCCCAGTGTTGGGAGATACCTGGTTGAGGGAAAAGCCCGCTAGCCGACGGTAGGTCGGCGCCGAATCTCGCCATCCAACGGAGGAAAATCACAACCACATCCCGCGGAAAACACATGCACTCCACATACGGAGCTTATGGCAGCAGTTGACGTTGATTCACTAATCATTCAATCAAACAATCTTGTGTTTCTCACCAGGGGGTGCTTTCAACTCCCGTCTGCACTGCACCACAACACGCTCTCTCACACGCGTCCTGGTCTCCGCTCCCCCCTCCCCACGCTTTGCCTTACAAATTCCGCGCCCCCCTCCCACAGCCTCATATCCCGCACGTTCCGCTTCCACGGCCCGTCACTTCCGATCTCCCTTTCAGGGGGCCGCGCCTTTTCACCGGCCCCTCCCCTCTCCCCTCCCCCTCCTTTCCCCTCCCGCCCGCGCGGCCGCTTTTTGCGTTGGCGGCGGTGACGTAAATGAATTCCTCGCCGTCGCGGGCGGCCTCACGACCGACCGACCGCCTGTGGAAAAGCAAAAGCTGCCTTTCCGAACGCGGCCTGCTGTGCGGTAGGGCGGGCGAGTCTTTGCTGGCACGCGAGACGGGGGCGGCGCGGGAGAGTTCGGTTCGGGGCAGGGCCTATCGTGTGGGTTGGAAATCGGCACTTTATTCCAGATCCGCATTGTAAGTGAGGTCCGAATGAGACCTGTGAATGGAAATTCGTGGTAGGTTGAGAAATTTACAAACAAGCTCCAACAACGTCAGTGTGAGGGGAAACAAGCATGATTCTGGGGGAAACAAACAACAATGGACGACGCTTTCATCTTCGTTCGGTTCACATCCTTATTCAAATGATTTTATTTCTTCAACATCTTGAACATTTGTAATAGGTCAAAAAGAATTAAACCTGGTCATGATCTGGGAAATAGAGCGGCGACAATATTAAATACAATCCAATGTTGTAGGAAACAGTAATTTATTAAAAGTTGATACTTTAAAAATTCTTTTAAATTTTATCGAAAATGTTATCTTTCTAATGCGTGCATTTAAATCGACTATTTTAAATCTATAGGATTTCATGTTAAGAGTGCTGATGCTTAAGTTTCCCAAACTAGACTTTTTCAAATCAGAAGATTCCCCTGAATCAGGGATATCCCCTGAATTGTGTAGCGAAGATGTCTTCGATGCCACAAGCACAGAATGATCATCATCCATGTCTATTCCGGAATTCGAACCCTTATCCCCCACACAAACAATCTCTTCTTGCTTCGAAAATAAGTTTACATAACATTTATAGAATTGTTTGTTGCATGTTAATTAATTTCTAATCAATATATAATAGAATTATCGCTATTTCTGCGACTTTTCCATTTCTGATGAAGTTTGTCAATTTCAACATTTTAATGCCATAATTTAGAGGTTTTATTTTGATTAATTTTCAAAAGTAGTCAATCAAATACGTCGAAAATGTTTAACGAACGGTTGGTAGAAACATCGACGAAGATGAGCCCACACCAATTAAAACAAATCTGCAACATATCATGGAGCAAAGAGAAACAACACTCCTCGTATACTATTTCACTAACCGTCAGGAACCTGCGAAGTGCCACTAAAGAAAATTAAGTTATGTATTCGTTGTCGAAGAACCCTTTTTTCACCATAGGAAAGTCATCTACCATCATCACATATACACACAAGTTAATTTGATGCGCTCTTTATTGATGTTGACAGATACTTAATTTCCATCCCTTTATCTTGTTCATTTCCTGTGGAGATAATTTACGGCATCTGGGAGTCAAGTTCACCCCAGGTTGGAAGAGAAGAGTTGTAGAGGGTTCCATTAACAAATTACCGCCACATCCTTGGGGCACCTCATCGCCCAAGTGGCTTTCTAATCGGGATGGCTGAAGGTCGTGCAACTGTCCTTTACAAGTTGGCTCGTGTTGTTTTTTGCAAGAGAATCATTCGTTCACTGGGTGCTTGAGTATGAATGGTGTAAAAGCAGTTGTTGTTGTTATTATTATTATTATTATTATTATTATTATTATTATTATTATTATTGTTGTTGTTACTATCACAGTATTTTTCTGTAGTACAATTTGAAGTATTATGTTGAGTGGTTTTTGCTCTTTTTCTTGCGCTATCCATGTACCATATGGAATTGCGCTTTGTGTCGACCGCTCATTCTCTCTGATAGTTACGATTGTTTGGTGTGTGCCTGCGAAATGATTATATTTTTGAGAAATTTAAATAAAAATTAGTGTTGAAATGCAGACAACGGTTCTGAATTCAAAGCAATTCTTAATAAAACAAACATATAGTTCTAAATGAAAAACAACATAACTTTTAATTATTTCATTAAAAAAATATTTTTCAAGTACAATTAATTTTTCAAGGATGATGGATTTGGCCATTACATACTCACAGGTTTTTTCTCAGAGTGTAGTGAATTTTAGTCACTTTTAATTCTGATTAATATTTATAAAAAAACAAACATTTTTACTTTTAAAAATGCATTGCCACTTTTTAACTGGCATGAAAATGCACTCCTTCAATTATGTTGGTTGGAAAAGTTAGCATTCGAGAGGGAAATAGCAAAGGGAGTGTGCATGGAAACGTGGCCTTTCATACGGTGTTTTGGTTATTCACCTGGTGACATGAAAGGAAACCACGAAAGCGCGGGAATGTTGGTCACACAAACAGAACTTCAGAGCTTGCTTCTCTCCAATGCCTTTATTAAATCCAGATAATTACCTAGTGAACAAATTTCAGAGCTTTCCGCGAATGGAATTCACAATGTAGTCACGTTGTTTGATAGCGGAACATGCGTTGCTTTCATGTTAGGCGGCATGTTACAATAATAAGAACGGCATAAAAATCCTAAAAATAGAACTTCACAATGCAAAAAATAACTGGACGTATGACCAATACAAATGTTCAGCGTAAATACAGTCAATTGGATTGGCACTTGATATCAAACGATCCAACTTCGTCCAATGACTGTCGTAAAAAACAGTTCAATTTACGAGCAAGGCAATGCGCAGTGGAGTACGTAAAAAGACATGGAGCGCTGCATAAAGAGAGCTTGGCGGAGCGCATGACGGTCGGTTGAAGGTCCGTTAGATCGAGATGGGGCGGGGGGGGGGCGAGTTCAAATCGATCCTTGGCCTCGGAGATACGGCGTCGGGGGCAAGGTCGGGCCTTCAATCAACGTCGCCGATCCATCACGCCACGCGAGTCGCTGCAACCGTTTTGTCCCCGAGCGACCAGCGCTTGTCCTCGTTGGCGAGATGCTGATGCACCGCGACTTGCGGTGACATTTTGGGACTCCGCCTTTCGATTTCGTTCCTTCCTACGACGCTACAGTCCAGTTAGAGCGGCTTTGATTGATTGATTTTTAGAGATTCCGGACGCGTCAACTACTAGGATCGTTATTCCCCTAAGTGTAGTGCATGTTTTCTCATCGGGAGGTGGCGGTGATCCTCCACTGGATGGCGAGATCCGGTGCCGTCGTACCATCGACGAGCGGTTTTCCTCAACCAGGTATCTCCCACTAGAGGGGCACCGCCCCAGCCGGGACCGGTTCTAAGTTCCCGACTGCATGTTAGTGTGAGTGTGTAAGGGGTGAGGGTAGAGCAAGGAAGAGGAAGGGAAGATCGCGCGTGCTTCATGGCCCGTTTGTTAGAGTACTGCTCCGGTATTTGCCTGGTGTTGATCGAAGAAACTATGGAAAACTACTGATCAGAGCAGCCGGCCGCTAGAATTCTCCTCCAAACAGCGACTGAATTCGAACTAGACCGAACTGAAAAGCAAGTGTCGAAAATCCTGCCGCCGTCGGGACTCGAAAGGTTCGGAAGAAAGAACGGAATAGACTGACAAGCCTGTCTCTATGAAGCAAGATCGTTCATGCTTATACGTTTTTCCTCGCTTTAACAGCTGTCGAAAATTCGCCACAGTGTGAACTCGACCTACGAGTAGAGGACTCGCAATAGTATACGCTAAATTACGTTCTTGTGGCCGTATTTTTCATTAGATTTAGCAGTTCTAGAGTTTTAATTGGTTTTGTTACATACATGGCGAGCAGGGCAAAAGTCCTGCCCTTCGATGTCCAACAGAGAGATCCATCAAAAGAGATACGCTCTCTCTCTCCTGCTGTCTCTCTTATCTGTTTCCCTCTCCTTCTCTGCCGTCCGTCTCTCTCTCTCTCTCTCTCTCTCTCTCTTTCACTGTGTGTGTTCTGTCAGCCCTCCGGATAAACATGCCCTATGTTTAACGACGCACCCTCAGTTTAAACGAACGAGGGTAGATATCAGTTACCGTGGATATCAATGTCGCCAGCTGCTTATTACAGGAGATTATGCCCTCCTTCATAACAGGTCCGTTGGTACACTCCTTCGTAACAGCGAGCCGTACGAGGACGCCCTTTCTGAGCCGTTCAGTTGGAAGTGTCTGAAATTGAATACTATTTGTGATCAAAAAGCGATCGTAATTGACCAACCTATTCGTTTCGTCGAATTGGCCTCGTGTAAGAAAAAAAATCCATGTTCTTATTAACGTAGCAGCGGCAAAGAAGTCACTGTGAGCAATTGTAAAAAACACCCAAAAGCTTCCGCTTGCAGGCGCCTGTCTCCCACTCGCCGCGTCTATGGGCTGGAGTCTCAGGAGGAAGTCGCCCCCTCCCTGATAAAGGCCTTATCGCGCCCGCCCACACACAAGAACTCTTTTGTGGACGAAGACTGTTCGCTTCCGCTCGAGATGCTTAGTGTGTCTCTTGGGGCTGAGTGAGATCCCTTGGGGTTGGGGCTCCGCTAGCTCAGCACCAACATTGCGACCCATCGTTGGCCGGGGACTCAATTTTTTAAAATTCAAAATTCAAGTAGTATATGGCTTAGTGTAAAGATCACAGAATTTTGAAAACGTGCACAGAATTCACTTCTCCCCATAGCACGTCATACACAATTTTAACTGTGTTTGATGTAAAATAAATAAATAAATAAGTTCTGACGAAATCATGAAGGATTTTTTGTCTCTAGCTACACGGCTGGATCAAATTCAGCTTGCCTGAAGGAGAATTCTAGCGACCCGCTACGCTGATAGGTAGTTTCTGTGGTTTATCAACACCAGGCGAATGCCGGAGCAGTACTTTAATAATCGGATCACGGACCGCGCGTGATATTGCCTTCCTTATCTACCCTTCCGCCCCTGCTATATTTTCCTCTCCCCTCACACATACATACACATACACACACACACACACACACACACACACACACACACACACGCACGCACACCTACAGACTTACACGTACTACATTATAAATGTCTGGGGCTTGTCTCGCCTGGGGCGAAGCCTTTGGATGGGTGATACCTAGGAAGGGAAACCGTGTAAACCGATGTGAAGGTTTGCATCTTATGTTACTGTCCAGGGGGAAGGAACACGCCACATGCGGGGATGCAGCATGAACCAATGAACCAAGAAAATGATGCGCCTGGTAACAATAATTATTCATTTCTTATTCATTTACCCTTCAGGTTAACGGAAACCAGACGTCAAATTCTTCCGATATTTCTACTTTCGATCTTTCATGGTTTTAATCTGCGGCGCCCAGAAACGGTGCAATTAAAGGGCGCGGGGGTCCTCCAAATAAACTTCTGTCGTCCTCCTTTTTTGAAGCCAAGCGTACTATTGTAAAAGCAACGAACTACTGTCAATTACTTGAGTCTCTCCTACCTAATGCTCGGGATCATTTATCACAACTACTATCTCTTTCTCATCGTAGGCATGGTATGTATTCCACGCTTCTCGCAATTAAATATCATAGTTCTGATTGAAGAGATATCAATAAGTTCTCAGAGTCGAACAGAATTTGTTCCTTTTGCATTTAAATATTTCCTTGTGATTGAAGGCTGGCTGAAAGAGAGATTTTGGTCATTAATTAATAGCGATGTTGTAAAGTGTCTGTTGTAAAGTGAAAATGAAAAGACTGAGTTCAAGAAAAGTTTTTTCGATATTTGAAAGTTCGTGAAAGTCATAAAAGTGATTTTTCATTATTAATTTTTTAAAGAAGACTGATTTATTCAGGTTGAGATTCTCTTTATAGTTTCTCTAGTACATTCTGAGACGTGTGCAACATTCAGTGATTTATTGCCATTGATTGCTTCAAGAGAAAATGTCACCTTATCTCTGTCTTCTAACTATTAAGAAGTTATAATGTTGATGTTTTATATTAGCGTTAAAATACAATTTTTTTGACAAGGTCATTTCAGAATTAATTTATTTATTAATAAATTTTTTAATTTATAATTTATTATTAACGGAGCTTTATAATTCTAATATCATGTTCTCTGTTTCATATTTGTGCCAAAAATACGAAATTAAAATGATCAGTTTACACAATTATTTTTGGGCGTCGTAATTATTGAAAAAAGTTGTCATTCAAACCTTTGTTCACAACTATTTTGCAAATGAACCGCATTTTGAATGTAGTTTAGGGTTAGAGGATGGATGCAACGTTGATTGAACTATTCAAATGGCAATGACATCTGTGTCTTTTGCTAGGAAGAAGAAAATGGTTTTCACATGTTAAATTGCTGTTCCACCGCATCATGAAGAGGATAAAGGAAGTGGGGCACTATTTCTGCCGACATTGAATTGTAATTCTTGCCAGTATATATTAAGAGATAATCGATCTCACTTAGTGAAAGAATTAAGAAAATTTCTAGGAAAGGTTCAGGGTATTAGAGAAAGGGTAATTGGTGACTTCGAAAATAGTACCGATTTGGAATAATCATAGCGGAACCTAGATCTCTTAGCAAGTAAGTGACCACACAATGTCTGTAAATGGTCATATGATTGAAAAATAAATGTAGAGATGGGGTTGCAAATGATTTTCTGTGGTACTATTTCGATCCAGGTGCTGAAGATGCCGAAGTCTGGAAGGAAAAAAAAAACAGGCGACGTTCGCTCCGGACTTTAGTTAATTGAGAAAAAGTTAGGTAGAGAAGAGAGTATTCGACTTCTGCCGGCTGATGTTTCCCCGTCAGGTTTTCCCTAACCGTACCATACGATTTCTTTTCCGCGACTTCGATCGAAGGGAAGTCCATCTGGAGTGATTGCCACTATACCTACTAAAAAAAGCATGCACTTCATTGGTGGTTAAAAGCAGTTAACTCTAATGGAATAATTAAGATATTTTGTTAATGCATAATGTGTTCCAATCAGTAATAAGATCAAAGTGAAGAAAACGAAATAAATATGAAAATAGACGAAAACGTAAAAAGAACACACGAAATCGCACAATTATTGATAGAAGTACAACAGTTCTCTTTATTTCGAACTTCGTAAGAAAGATGTAGTCAGTGTATAATAAAATATTGGATAGTAAAATTCTCACCTATATTTCGAGACATATACGTACGTTCGTAATGGTGGTAACCAATATAACTTGAATGCAACTCAATGTCTAAAATATTTGCACAATAGTTTGAGGACTCTTTACGATAAAGCGCCTCTAAATGACGCTTTAATGAGACCACTCCACTCACGCAAATGCAAGGCTAGAGCGAGAATTCTCTCGCGAGAGCCGTTTCATCTTAAAAGCTACCATTCTGCCTCTCGCTACCCTTCAGACTACATTCAACTTGGCTGCGCTTCCTGCTCTCGGCGCCCTCGCTCGTTCGTTTCCTTAAGCCCCAGCGAGACACGTGCCCGCGCAGCATCCCCTGGCTCCGCGCCGCCGCCCTCGCCTCCATCGCGCCGAAAGCCCCCCGCGCGTCTCGGTCACGCCCCCTGCACGCCCAGTGCACGCGCGCACGTCGCCCGCTGCTCGTCGCGTCGCCCGCCCTCCGCCGGCGGCGCCCGGGACTTGCTTCCCTAGTTTGATGACTACTGCCCCTCCTCTCTCGGTCTCTGAGTCTACTTCTTTTCTCTCTCTCTCTCTCTCTCTCTCTCTGTCTCTCTATATGTCTCTGTCTCTCTACGTATCTCTGTCTCTCTCTATGGCTCTCTGTCTCTCTCGCAATGTGGCTCTCTGCCGCTCTCTCTTTCTATATCTGTCTCTCTCTTTCTACATCTGTCTCTCTCTATATCTTTCTCTGTTTCTATCTCTCTCTCTTTCTATCTCTCTCTTTCTACATCTATCTCTCTTTCTATATCTGTCTCTCTCTTTCTATATTTGTCTCTGTTTATGCTTGCCTCTGTGTATACTTGTCTCTTTCTATGATTCTCTCTCTCTCTCTCTCTGGCTGTCTCTATCTTTGTCTCTCTCTCTCTCTCTCTCTCTCTGTGCCTTTCTCTCTCTGCCTGTCTCTATCTTTCTGTCTCTCTCTACCTCTGTCCCTCTCTCTGCCACTGTCTCTCTCTCTACCTCTTTCTCTCTCTCTACCTCGGTCTTCGTCTCTCTCCCTCTCCCTCTCTGTCTGTCTCTGTCTCTCTCCCCCTCTCTCTGTGTCTGTCTCTATTATATATGTCTGTCTCTCTATGTTTCTCTCTCTCTTTCTCTCTCTCTACCTCTGTCTTCGTCTCTCTCCCTCTCTCTCTACCTCTGCCTCTCTCTCTACCTCTGCCTCTCTCTCTACCTCTTTCTCTCTCTCTACCTCGGTCTTCAAGCTCTCCTCTCTCTGTCTGTCTCTGTCTCTCCCCCTCTCTCTCTGTGTGCCTCTGTCTCTATGTCTCCTCCGTCTCTATGCTTCTCTCTCTGCTTTCACTGCTCCGTTTTCACAGTCTTTCCTCAATGTTTCATTTAGGTGCTTTCACGAGCTCTTCCGTCCCCACCTGTCCCCAAACGACCCCGTCCTCACCATCCTCCTCCGCTGCTCTTAACGCCACCACCACCTTGGCCCTTTTGCTAAATCTCTACTCCATCTCCTCTTACAACTCTCATCTCCTCTTACAACTCTCCATCACTTTTACCAAGTTTCTCTTCCACCTTTCGTACCAACCTCTGTCCCCTTCCTCACCACTTTATCACCCCCCGCATTCGCCTCGTCCGTACATGTTTGTTGATCTTCCACTCTCCCGTAATCTCTTACTCTGCTGCTTTACGAGCACTCCCATCCCCACCCGTCCTCACCATCCTCCCCATTCTCCTATCGCCACCACCACCCTTGCTCTTTTTCAACTTTCTCCATTTCCTCCTGCAAGTCGCCACCACTTACAGTTTCTCCACCTTTCGCACCAGCCTCTGCCCCCTTCCTCACCACTTTAATTGTTATTCATCTCCCCCTCCATTCGCCTTGTCCGTTCATGTTCGTTGATCTTCCACTCTCCCGTAATCTCTTACTCCGAGGCTTTACGAGCACTCCCATCCCCACCCGTCATCACCATCCGCCCTCGCGCCCATGCGCGCCTCCCCTGCGCCTGTCAGGCAGTTCTCTGCACGACGGAGCCTTCCGCCACGCGCTGAACTCACGCACACGCGCGTGCACACACGCGCGCACGCACGTCCTCCTCGGAATGGAGCGCACGGCCCGTAAACACGGCCGCGACCGCTCCGGAATATCTAATTTTTCGCTGCGAGTTGCACCGCCCCCCCCCTGAAATATTCCTCGCGACTCGCGCCCGCGGGAAATATTGGACACGTGTGTTGATGTTGGGGGAAGTATAAAGAAATATGCGCGGAGTAATTCATAAAACATGCTTTGCGGATGCGCCGAGTTGGAAGTTTTATTTCTGGGGGAAATGTAAAATGTTTACAGTCTTCAAATGATAAAGAGGCCTCTGTGTTTGAGTTGGGTTGTCAATGAGGTACGTTTATCTTACGAATTGCGTTATTAATTCAACTGTTAAGGCTGTCAGGAACAGTCGCAGCATCCTTCTGCGGATCAGCACGATAATACTCAATTCATATGGGCTGGGTGGTCTACCATTCATAATGGTCTTTGTTTTCAATTTTCCTTTTTTCAGTTTTCTGCTTCCACAATAATTGCTCCTCATTATAAAAATAAAAACAGAATGTATGCATCCGTCCAATGAGATGAACATTGAATACATTGCATTATATTTCCTCCGATACAATTTATTTAATATAAATTGTGTTATTTAGTATGAACTATGTAAACAACATGTATTTCTCTATGAACTAGAACTGCTTCGATTAGCTGTAAGTTATATTACATGCTATTATTATGTTCATTGTTTTCGCTCATTTCATTAACTTTTAAAATTTGCACTCTCTTGTTCAACATTTTGATTAAAATTTTTGGTTGTCCTTAAATGTGCACGTGTATGCTTTTTCTCAGAAAATGGTTTTCGGTTTGTAAGTTGAAATATATATTTCTGTGGCTTGGTGTAAGAAAGGCCAATGCCAGTTTTTAGTGATTAGATTTGTATGGCCAATGTGCGCTTTCAGTCCCTTTCTTTCAGCGCCAGAAAGATCAAAGTCAAAAGTCGATCCTATCTCTTAATTTTACATTGATTTACATTGGCCTAAGATTGTTTTTTTCATTTCGATGGGGTAAGAAAACCACCCATTCGGTAAAACTTTGAATATTGACATTGGCCTTTCTTGCACCAAGCCACAGACATACTTCCAAATCTAAAGAGAAAGAACAAATCAAGAAAAAAGTAAGAAAGGACACACTTCACAACATACAACTTTCCCGTCAGAACTAAAAGCTTCATCTGTTGATTCCTAGGGCCGTATTTTTGCAGTCACACTGTAGATGCAATAGAAGACATCATACAAACCGGCGGTATCTACGACCAGCAAACAATTACTACAGCGTGTGGCAGTGTGAACTGCAGTGTGAAGTGTTACACGTCTGTGATCGCCACGATTTATCGTAAATGAAGGTTAAAGGTCACGAAACGCGGCGTCAGTGACGCTTTTCACAACTAAAGGAGAAAATGATATCAGTCACTGACGCGCACTCTCCGCTACTGAAATAACTGATGCTGGCGCACCGATCTGTGAGAACATCAGATATCTTCGCGTAGCTACCTGGAGTAGACAGCTCCCAGTAATAATGCAGGAAAAATGTTGACATTTCTGAAAAAAAAAAAAAAAATTAAAAAATATGTAAGAAAATTGCCGACCTGGATGGCCGAGGTGGCTAAGAGCGAGTACCAACTCAGCACTTCGGTCCGAAGGGTCACGGGTTCGAGTTCCGCCTTGGACATGGTTGTTTGTCCCTTGACTTTGTGTGTGTTGTCGCGGAGGGCCTCGCGTTCTGTTGACCCCAGAGCCCGCAAGTGTGTTGATCTAGTGTAAGGTCGAATATGAGTCCCATCGGGACGTAAAGGGTAACCGGCTTTTAGCTGGATAAAAGCCCTAGAAAAAATGTAAGAAAGTTGATAGGATAATAAAATATTTTTTGAAAATAGCAAAATATGTAAAATATGCAGTATAGTACTAAATATGTGAAAATATGTAACGAAAAAAAATGGATATTGCGCAGGAACGCGACAATTCGCCAAGATTACAAATTTGAGAACGGTACGTAGAAAGACAAACAAAAATGTAATTACATAAAAATCCGGTCTCTAGACATAACACTACATGCAACGTGGTGCATGTGCATAACTCTCCGAGTAATGTCCGAGGGGACGGCCCAGTGACACGCAAGCCGGAGAGAAGCGCGACGATCCGGTTGCTTAGTGTGTCGGCATCTCGGGAAGGGGAAGAACGAAGAGCTCGTTTTATGGATCTTCGTGACACCCGCTCTAAAACCCCTGCGCTTTATAAAAAAAAGGGCTCGAGCGAGATTTTCCGCCTCCCGTGAAATACACCGCAGGTGATTACCGGAGGCCTCGGAAGCGGAACACGGCGTAGCGCTGCGCCGGAGCCTGGGGGGGGGGGTGAGGACCACAGACTTCACCGCCGCCCCAGCCGCTACCACCTCACGACCGCTATCCCTCTCGCACCGTCACCATCCCCTGTCGCCTCTCGACTTGTCTACTCCGCGTCGCTACGTTCACCTCCGCCGAACAGACTCCTCCACTTGTACCAATACCAACTTCATTCATGGATTCATTGGCCGCACAGACTCCTCCACTTGTACCAATACCAACTTCATTCATGGATTCATTGGCCGAACAGACTCCTCCACTTGTACCAATACCAACTTCATCAATATAATATTTATTCTTAAATTCTATTTACATAGCTAACTTATGGCCTAGCTTACAAACTAGATACTTACAAACTAATCTAAATCTACTTTGTCTTACATCCTAACTTAATCTAACAACGAACATTATTTACATTATTTACGGTAAGCAATACACACACATATAACACTTACAAAAACATACACTTTTAACATTACACATGAACTCATATAAAAATTATTTACACTATATATGCATCGACGACATCATTTCAACAGCGGTTGCAACTTTAACACTGTACACTATTTACATTATTTACACTGGTCAAAAATACAAATACACTTATAAACACAATCCATGAAATCAATTAAACACTATTTACACTATACATGCTTGTAGGCACTTCATTTAAACCGTATTGTCTTTGTTTACGCTCGCCTGTACTCGACTGGGATGAGGTCATCTTGGGCAGTGTGGCGAAAATAGCAGGCAGCGCTCCCTGCTATTTCATTGGTTTTTAGTTCGTGTGGTGTTTCAGGCGTCAACGGAGAAGGTCATTGTTCCCGTACGGTGTAGTGCATGTTTTTGCTCGGAAGCGGGCGGTGATCTTCCCCTGCTGGTCGTAAGATCCGGCGCTTGTACCGTGAAGCTAGCGGGTTTCCTAACCAGGTATCACCCACCAGCGGTACACCACCCAGCCGGAACAATTTGGAAGCTTCCGGACGTCACCGAAGTGTGTGGCAGTGTAGTGCTTGTAAAATTGTAATATTGTGTATGTAAGTAAGGAGTAAGATAGGATAAGGAATGGGAAAGAAAGATCGCGCGTGGTCCGTGACCCGTTTGTTGGGGTACTGCTCCGGTATTCGCCTAGTATTGATCGGAGAAACCATGGAAAACTGCCGATCAGAGCAGCCGGCCGCTAGAATTTTCCTCCAGCAGCGACAAAACTCGACCCAGCTATCTAGGTAAGATTGAAAATCATGCCACCGTTGGAATTCGAACGTAGGACCTCCCGATCAGAGTCATTGCAGTGACATTAGTTGATGCCCTGAGCCACCTCTTCCGGTTCCAACTTCATCTTCGCACTGTCGCATTCTCCGCACTCACCTCCACCATCACCACTACTTTTCCCACCTTTCTTTCAAAGTCCAACGCCACCGTCATTGCCGTCGTTATAACCGGCACTTGCGTCGTCTCCTTCCTTCAGTGCAATATGCCAACACCCCTGGCCCGGAAGATGGGCCACTAAAAACTTCTCACCATCACCCTGAGGGCTGCCGCCGTCACCGCCGCGGAGGTGGCGCCGGTGATTTCTCCATGAGGAAGCGCCTTCCTCGCAGAGGCTTTCAGGATAAAGAAGACGGATGTTTTCGCTTAATGCGAGGGGTGGGGCGGAGAATTGCTCGGGCTGTTAAGGGGGACGACTTACTACTCGCTTTAGTTGTTCTCTTCCACCTCACTGTTCCCTGTTCTCCCGCTCTACAACTTACGGCTAATTGTTGTCGAATGTTTTTATATCTTTCCTTATCCTTGTTTTCATTCCTTTCCTAGCACTTCTTCTTTTTAGTATTCTGAACACATTCAATATTTTATTTTTTCACTCATGCTTTGAAGCATTTTTGGTTATTGAATAGTCATTTTTCATTATTCGTTTTGTATTAGTTATTTTTATATTAATATTGTTAACTGATGTTGATATTTATACCATTATTAAACTCAGTTATTTATTTTAAAATGTATTTCAATTTTACCTTTTTCTCAACTTTATATTCCGCTCTTGCCCATGATGATTCTACAATCTTTTATTTTTATACACATGCAATATTTATCAAATTCCTTCCCGAGCTTGACTTTTTCTTCTTTCGTCCAGCTCTTTCCCTTCTCCTCATTTCATTCGTCGTTCCCGACCCATCCTCTTCGCGAGTCTTCCCGTGTCCGCTGGTTCTCCGTGGGGAAGTGCGAGGGGGAACTGCGCTTGTTTATAGGGCGTGTCCCGACGCCGACCCCACACCGCGGCCTGCCTGCCTCTTCGCGTGCACGGGGCCTCGCAAGAGAGCGCCAAAAGCGCGCGCGCGCGCGCGTGTGTGTGTGTGTGTGTGTGTGTGTGTGTGTACATACGTGGGCGTGGGTATATTGCCAGAGAGCTTCTCGGTGGAGAAATGAGGGGCTTCGTCGACATCTTTTTTC
The DNA here is from genome assembly GCA_011170035.1 of Teleogryllus occipitalis. Lineage (NCBI taxonomy): Eukaryota > Metazoa > Arthropoda > Insecta > Orthoptera > Gryllidae > Teleogryllus > Teleogryllus occipitalis. The sequence continues at coordinate 60,390 of BLKR01005553.1, read as the reverse complement.
TTCCTCTGGTTTTCCTTGCTTTTATGTAACAAAAGATAAACGCGATGAGAGCGTCGAATACGTCTTTTTTGTCTCATTTGTTCACCGATGAAAATGCTCGAATTAATTTTCTAAGGAATGTTTTTGAAACTCGCAGAACCTGAGAGGAAATAAAATGAAGAGTTCTATTCGGGAATTCGAATATTTACTCTAGAATGAATTCTTTTTTCCACTTCCCGATATCTCGCATGTGAAAAATACCGTATTTTAGTAGTTCCATTTAATACTTTTTCGTGCGTTATCATTTTACAAAAATCACATTTCCTGCTTTGTTATGGTTCACATTCCAGTAAAACCAAAATAAGTACGAGTATAGGAAAAGCTGCTTGATTATTACGTTTAATATCAATAACTTTCAGTTAAAATCAACCTAGCGCATATTCTTTACCACTCTTGATATCATTAATTTCTTTAATTTTGTTCCTAGCGATTCTATCCTCAAGAACATTAGTCAGCATTACTTGAAAATTTTCCTAATAAATCGTATCTGGTCGAGATGTATTAAGGGTCAAATAATATTTCACCTCTCCTTCTGGGAAACAAGACGGAAGTTGACTACCAAGAACTTTCGTAACTGGCTTCGTTTGCCACTCTCCAGTTGTGTCAAGCATGTACTTTTATATCTGAGGTCCATTCGTCACTCGTATCTGTTGAGGCGCAAAGAGAATATTAAAACGCTGGTCGTGAACGCTTACATAATACTAAGTCTTAAAGGATTATGAAATTAAAATGTGTGAATAAAATAAAAGAAATCGTTAACTTTTAAGAAGGGAAAAATGTTCTCTTGTCTTAACTAGATACTTAAACAAAAGCAACGTACTCCAGTTTTTTTTAGTTCCTGTAACTTATGTGCTAACTAAAAAACACATATAAACTTTTTTCGAAAAATAATAGTTTGAAAGAGTAATATAAACTTTCTTAAACATGTACCGGGTATACTTAATTTTAAATATGCCACTGAAAGCCAAATCGGTTGTGAGGGCTATTATACCACATTTGATGACATCACAAATGGTAGTACAATGTGCGATTCATTTCCTTTGTGATTATTTGAATTTACAATAATAATAATAATAATAATAATAATAATAATAATAATAATAATAATAATAATAATAAAAACAATATCTAGAGGTCTGCAGCTGCAAAAATGCTACTGAAGAGATCCACAAACTATGGATTTCCCCAAAGTAGACTGCATGATCAAGAAGAACAAGTACAATACTCTCGTATAACAGTGCAATACATTACACATTAAAAAAACAGTCTTTACGAATATCGTAATAATATTCAATTCAAATTCAATTTTATTAGTAATTTGCTTACAGAATTATCCTATTACAAATTGCCGAGTATTTTCACGGCACAAATAACTTCTTATAAACAACTTACAAATAACTTCTGATAGAACAGGTAGTTAGCATAAGATACAATATAAATAATACAACAAATACAAATAATACAGTAACACAATAACAAAAAATACGATAACATAAGATACACAATAATTATGACAATAGAACACCAAACACATGTGTACAACAAAACAAGTTGTATGAAGTGAAACTTGAGGCGTTACAGACATTATAAGGTCATTCATAAGAGTGCTTGTGGAATTTAGCTTGAACTATTCATTTTTAATGGATGACCATAATTTCAGAATTCATGAAATAAAGTAATACAGAGTTTTAGATCTTTCAGAGCTTAGATTAACCAAAAAATGGGAAATGATAATGGATCATTGTGATATGATCCTCAAACTCTATATAGACTTGACACTGACATAAAATATTATTTTCTTCCGAATTGATATTACATATCACATATATCGAGCAGATTGAATTTGATTGTATTTATATCGCAATAATATAATGTGGAATATATTTTGTACGACATTTTTTACATACCAACGACGTACAAAAAGTTGCTTTTCCTCGACGGAAACCGTAAATAGCTAATATTTAATGGCAGGCGGCCTCCTTCTTGCTGTCTCGTGACATTAGATGTGTCGTAAGCATTGGCGCACTGAGTACGAGCATTCAGTGCGAATGGGGATAGGGGTTACAACACAATCCAATATTTTCATTTTCAGTCAAAATCCAAAATCGAAACTGTTAAATTGGTTTTGGATTTTGTCCGAGAACGAAGAGTTTAGAATAACCACAGAGAGGGTAAAGAATCGAGCCAAGATAATAAAAACAAATTGTCTGCGTCGGGCAAAAGTCCACGATAACAAACTCAAACAGCGTACACGTTTCTTCTCAAGACTCGTTTAACAGATGGACAGTGTACTTCAGTCATGCACATCATAACGTTGGATGAATACCGAAATGACAACTCTTATCAAACAGTTGGAAAACAGGGAGACCATTCCTTTGAATCTGCTCTCCCTCTTAACATTTATTCTATGTCCTTGCTTTCAAAGCAGGGTCAACATGTGTTAGCGGAAGAGCTGATGCTTCAGGGTTGGAGAAGAGAATCGTGTAATATGTACCACCTGACAGAGCGTTTTCCACAGACATCGCGCGTCATCGACAAGTTCGTTTGAAGAGCAAATTCCTTCTGCACCGGGCAGCTTGATCAATTGTGCCGTGAGTGCAATCCTGAGTCGTGACGTTGGGTGAGTCAGTGAGTCTGTGCAAATACAGTCTGTCGGGAGTGGCGTCGCCATCACCTGCTTTCAACTTCCGCCGTACATTCCACTGAACAGCTGAGGGGGCGGTTTCTTCAGGTGTGTCCAAAAAAACCACACTGAGAACCGAACTTCTTACCTGGAGCGGTAGCTCAGTGCATCAACTGATGTCAACTGATGTCATCAACTGCAGCGCCAATGACCGGGAGGTCCTAGGTTCCCACTCCCCACGGCGGCAGGATTTTCGACACTAGCTTGTCAGCTAGGTCGAATACAGTCGCTCTCTGGAGAATTCTAGCGGCCGGCTGCTCTGATCGGTAGTTTTCCGTGGTTTGTCAGACCAACACCAGGCGAATGCCCGAGCAGTAACCTACCAAATGGGCCACGGACCACGCGCGACTTTGTGTGTGTTGTCGCGGAGGACCTCGCGTTCTGCTGACTCCAGATCAGAGGAGCTCGCAAGTGTGTGTTGGTCTAGTGTATGGTCGAATATGCGTCCCATCGGGACGTAAATGGTAACCGGCTGTTGGCTGGATAAAAGCCCTAGAAACAAAAATACACTTTTGATAGCATTCCCTCCCTCAACATCACCCATTTCCTTGGAACGGTCCCTCCAGGTCTCGTTGAGGCCAGAGTTGCCCGTCATCAACGGAGGTCCTCGGATAAATCTTCTCTGCCACCACCGCTTCCCTCCGCATTATTCTTATCATCGTCACCTCCACCCCTAACTCTTTCGTGGAGGCCTGCATTCCTACCCACGGCATTTAAAAGCCTAATCTCGCTTTTCGTCTTAAACATAGTTTTTCGTTTATGTTGGTCCCTACATTTTTCTTAAATGGATTCTGCTTTTCCATCTGTACGTTTTAGGAGCGACCCAACTGCAACAGACTAAGTTCACCGTTGTCACCACTGCTCTCGCAGGCGAAGGCAATTGGAGAACATTCTATAAACAAAAAGAAATGTAAATTTTTAAAAGTAAATAATTTTCTAGCCGACCTGGATGGCCGAGGTGGCTAAGAGCGAGTACCGACTCAGCGCTTCGGTCCGAAGGGTCGCGGGTTCGAGTCCCGCCTTCGGCATGGCTGTTTGTCCCTTGACTTTGTATGTATGTGTTGTCGCGGAGGGTCTCGCGTTCTGCTGACCCCAGATCAGAGGAGCCCGCAAGTGTGTTGGTGTCTAGTGTCTGGTCGAATATGCGTCCCATCGGGGCGTAAAGGGTAACCGGCTGTCGGCTGGATAAAAGCCCTAGATAAAAAAAAATTAAAAAAAATTCTGGGTTAAACGGTATTGTTGAAAAAATCATTTTCGTGTTTAGGAGCTGTTAAGATAAATATTTTCATTATCTATCACTTTTGTAGAAGAAACAAAATATTAATCCAATTGTACCGAACAGTGTCGTAATGTCTCTTTAATTGTTTTGTTGGTATAATCATTTTATTGTACACACTATCTACGGGTTCTTAATCCATTTAATTCATAAATACTACTATGTAGTATTAATTCTCTCGTGCAGCAAAACCAATCCTTTATTTACAGTTTAATTAATGTGTTACTCAAATTTGAATTTTCAAACAAGTGTCCCCTATACGAACATTTTACACTAACATACAATAAACTACTTGTATTGTCAAAAAATACTGTGTTAATTTATTCTTTTAAGCACTGAATTTTCGACAATGGGAAGAAAACTTTGTAGAAGTACAATATTGATGATATAGTTTTTCCATAATGTAATCTGTTATGAAATATAAGACCTTTAATTAAGGGCATGTGCATTTTTTGAAAATTCAAGTAGTTGTCGCGTAATGTTTGCTTGAAGTAAAGGGAATTAATATTTTTCTGAAAAAACGCGACTAAACTTTTGCTTCAAATGCTTTCCTTGGGAAGACGCAAAACACGAAAAAGGAAATGCCGCAGGTCTAATTTTCGTTGAATTTTCAGATTTTTGTTGTTGCAAAAGTTACAAATAATGCAAGAAAGTGTATGTTGTTGTAGCACCACTAGTTTTAAATCTCAGCGGTGGCGAGTTATGTGTGAGGGGCGACGGGTGGGGGTGGGGGGAGAGAAGCGGCGCTGGAGGCTTCTACGTACTGTGACGGCATCCGCGAAAGCACTTCAGGCGAGGCTCCAGCCGGGCGATGACGGTTTTGCTCCCCCCCCCCCGCATCACAGCCGGAGGTGGCGTGGTCCAGCGGGCTTCAAGGAAAATGCGAGAGGAAAGTGAGCTTTTTCTGACTTACCGAAATGAAAGGAAACCGAACGGAAAATATTTGAGGAAAGGAAAGAAGTAGGACTTACTTCAGTTCGTATATACTCAGATTGCGTTTAGTACATTTTTGGCATGTAAGTTCAGCCTGTAGTGTTTCAATGACTCTCAAGGTGGATTTTGATTTAATCCAAACATCCAAATGATTTCAACTATTTCTTCTATAAAGAAAATATGATAATTGAAATTATAATGGTTTAAGTGGCGTGTTGGGGACTTTTTATTGGATCTTAATGGCTGTAATCGTTTTATTCTTTACTTTTCGACTTAACTTTTTATTGGATCCTAATCGATTTAATTTTAACTTGATATTGAATGGAATATTCCCTTTAACTGGGATTAAAAATATACACCATGTAAAAATATGTATAAACTTTTTGCCTATTTCTTCTATTTTGTCCTATATCCAAACTAGGATTTTTAGGATTATACTATTTTTTCATCGTTATAAGCTGTAGCCACTTTAAAAAACTGACAGATTAACGCGGAGCGAAAACCACTGAAGTTAGAAACGTGAAATTCAGAATGTATTTCCCGATTACGTTGTTTGTAGCAATTACAAAAAATGATTTTTCACAATTCATCTTGAAAGTCCATTCATACTGAGCTGACATAGGGATTTATTACTGAAAGCTTCGGTAAATATTCAATTCAAATAACCGCAATTCAGCTAATGTTTACAGCTCCCATCTTCGTAGGAACGAACTCTGCGGTGTAAGGTTTGCGTTTAGAAGCCATGCCGACGGAGCGGAGTGGACCGGACAAAGGCATAGGCATGGCGGGACACAATAGCTAAACACTTCACATCATTAATTCCTTTTCCTATCTGAGATACTTCAGCTAAGGTAGGATACTACAGCTGAAGTTTTGACGAGATTTCATCATTTGGCGATTGAAAATTCAGACATTTGTGCGGCAATACTAGTGTTACTGTTTGCAAATACAAACAATATGTGACGAATGTTTTTATTATTATTATCTATATATTTAAAAAAATAAGGTATTCTGCCATGGCTTCGTTTAGAGCTTCTACTGAACCAATTGTAGTATTTTTTCCTTTAAATGAAAGAATGTGATCCCTAGATGTGTTATCAGATATTGTTTGTGTTGATTCACCAACATTTACGGTGTAAATTAATTAATTAAATCATTCTTTAACACTACGCTTATCAGTAGTCAATTGTTTTCTTCCAAAGTGTGGCTGTTTCAAAATCAATTATATGAAACGCTAGATGTGGGTCCACGCTTCTTCACGGTAGCGCTGCTTGATGTTTTGTTTTGATTGTTGAGATTTGTTTACAATTCGTCACGGTTTTGTTTCAGTGGAATAATTGCATTGTGGCTTTGACAGTTTGCATGTATTTGCTTTTGTGATGTATTTTATAGAGAACATTCGGACAGTGGGTTTTGCTCGGTTGTACTGAAGTAGTGAAGTTGTTCTCAGGTTATGTCGAATTCCGAATCGTTGTCCACGCGCCCCGAAAGAAGCAAACGTACATTAACTGGACGCAGAGAATGAAAAAGTCAGCGCAGAAAATGTCAGTTTTGTTCTGCTTTGTACTTCCCATGCGAGAGAAATTCTTCAAACGTGTTTACTTTGTGTTGCTTAAATAGGAAAGTAAGTTTACCTTCGAGCAATATGCCAGAAGTAATCAAATTTATTTACAGATGATGACACATCAAAAATCTTTAGAAATAATATCCGTCAGTATAATAGTGCTCTTTCTTTTGTGTCATTTCGTGTATTATTGGAATATGCAGGCCATTTTGCATTGCCACCTGGTCATGGACCATACGTGTTCAAAATTTTGGGAACTACACATCACAGAATATCTTCATTATAACCCGAAGATCCAAACAATGCAATATATTGTGAACATTAGTCTGGGCACAGTATTTTACATTTATCTAAGATCTCACCGTCAAATTTTGACGGGTTCTCACTAATTATTATTATTATTATTATTATTATTATTATTATTATTATTATTATTATTATTTGTTAAGCATTCAGAAAACGTCCTTGTTCATTCCTAATTTTCTTTTTTATTCTTCAGAGTTTTCGGTTGAAATTTCTCACAACGCATTCTTTTATAATGGGCAGATTAAGGAACGCGTATCGGTTGCTGTTCTCACAGAACATCTACAAAAATACCGACTCTGGCGTCAAGAACTCCCAGGATGTAATTAAAAAGTTAAACTGGATCCCAACTTGTTCGTGAAATTATAATTGAATTGTTCGGGCGAAATCGATCATCTCAGTGGCTTTTATGAGGTTCTTTTATTAGTCCCCGCCAAACTTTTTTTTAAGGCTGCGATTGCTAACGGCGTTTTTCCATTCCAATATCTTCCTGTTAAGTAATTGCAGTTTTAAACAAGTCTTTGTGTCGGTACATTCGAACATTGATTTCAATATTCATTCAACAAGCATATGTATTTGCAAATATTTGTGTATGCCTTATTAATCGACATTACTTGTAGCAGAATAATCTGTGTTCAATTTCAAGAGAAGAGGGTTTTCAAGGAGTATCTAAAGAGTGATAAAAAATTGAAAAACTAAATACAAAGGAAACAGTCTTTCGTTGCTTTTTAGTACGTTTGTGTAGAATACTTTTTAGATAAATCTAAGTCTTGATTAAAATAAAATTGTGTTTTTATATTACATATTCCTATACGATACGACCATACATCCCATATTCCGGCAATCCAGTGGAAATATCGAAACACAGCACCTCTTGTTCGTGTTTATCTTCTGGCGTAGAAGCTTGCAAATGGCTGACGACGAACCCTAAATGAAAGAAGCGTGCGCGTTACCATACTTTACAACAAAAGAAGGAAACGTATCCACATCGTCGCTGAATCTTTCCACTGAGAATAAACGCTTTATGCGAGGGCGTATGCATTATTCATCGCCGTGGACGCCGCTGCGCTGCAGCGGAGATTGCTAGACCGAGCTGTTGTGCTTCGTAGAGGCAACGTTGCTGGAAGCTGCACAGCGCTTCACTGCATCCAGACAGTGCGACGCTCTTCCCATGTGGCAGAACGAACGTTTCTTTAAAATCGTATATTGTATGTATTGTGCATTTGGGGTCGATTGACCGAGAGAGGTGGCTCAGAACATCAATTAATGTCACTCCATTGCCACTGATTGGAAGGTCCTGGGTTCGAGTCCCGACAGAATTTTCGACACTAACTAGAGAGATATATCGAGTTCTGTCGCTCTCTGAAGGAGAATTTTTGAGGTCGGCTGCTCTGATCGGTAGTTTTCCGTTTCTCCGAACAACACGAGGCGAATGCCGGAGAAGTACCCTAAAAACGGGCCACGGACCGCGCGCGATCTTTCCTTCCTCCTCCTTGTCGTATCGTCATTGTCCTCTTCTATCCTCTTCCCTAACACACACACTTACACTAACATGCACTACACTACCACATATTCCGGGAGCTTAGAACTTGTCCCGGTTGGGGCGGTGCCCCGCTGGTGGGAGAGTCCTGGTTAGGGAGAAACCTCACTAGCCGACAGTAGGTCGGCGCCAGATCTCGCCATCCAGCGTGGGAAGATCACAGCCATCTCTCGAGAAAAACATGCACAACACTTACTGGAATAATGATCAAAGCAGTTGACGCGCCCGGAAACACGAAAAAATCATTCAATCAATCAATCAATGCGAATCCCGAAACAGTACACCTTAACAAACGGGCCACGTACCGCCGCGAGAAGAGATTCCTTGAGGATGAAAAACCCTACAAGCCGACGTGTAGGTTGACTACAATCACTTCCGTGGTACAACTTACGCTAAAGTTGCGGGACTAAGAAACGATCTAGTTGACGCGCCTGAAAGCACTAAATACTCACTGAATATATATTTTACAAGATAATCTGGAATGAATTACGTAATGAAAATCCATTTCCACTTTAACATACATTTTACGTACGCAATAGCCTTCTTCCTCATCACTCAAATCAGCCCCACTAAAGGAAGGAAAGTGAAATTCCTTTCATCTTAGTAAGGCAAAGTATGGAAACGCGTTTGCACAGCAACATTTTGTTTTGTGATTATTCATCTTACTTCTATAATAAGAAGTAATACAGACCATGGATGTTTGTAAATTATTTTCTTTCATTTTACCTCAGACTTAGCGACTCCACATCTTCGTTTACAAAGGGAGCAGAGCAGTGGTGTTGTACAGTTGTCTGCATCGTAAGGTACAGCGTGATTTGAAAAGTCCATAAGGAACAGACTCGTTATATTCGTTTTTACTTGCTAGACCTTACGGTGAAGAAACTGTGTAAAAACACCAGTGCTGCGCTCTCATTGTCAACGAAGAAGTGGAATCCGAAAGTTCGGAGTAAAATGAAAAAAAAAAATCACTAAAATTCATGGTCTGTATTATTTCTTATTGTAGTAATACAATAAATAATCACAAAACGAAATGTTACCTTGCAGATGCATGTCAATAATTTATCCTTAAGATGAAAGGAATAGTACTTTCTTTGCTTCAGTCGGGGCTGACTTGAATAGAGACCGGATTTTTATGTAATTACATATTTTTTGCCTTTTTACAAATCAAAATCTCAAAATTGAAATCTTGGCGAATCATCGCCATCCTAAAACATTATCAAATTTTTCGTTACATATTTTTACATATTTAGTACTATATTACATATTTTACATATTTTGCTATTTTCACGAAATATTTTTTAATCTATGAATTTTCTTACACTTAAGTATATATTTAAATTTTTTCCCGAATTTATATAAATATAATATATAAATCTATAAATAAAATATATTTTCAGAATTTTTCCCTACATAAATACAATGTGCTATCGACTGGAGGTACGCTACAGTTAGCTCAGTTAACTCAGTGATGGGGAAGTACGCGACTGAGATCATTGTCACCTTTAGGTGCGAAAAGTCTTATGGACGTCACGTTTCCTGACCTTTAACCTTAATTTTAGAAAAACTTTGGCGATCGCCGACGTGTAACAATTCAATGAGAATGCTTTCACGCCGCAGTGGTTGTTTGCTAGTTGTAGGTATTGTCAGTTTGTACGAGGGCTTCCATTGTGTCTACATTGGCTACTAAACTATGGTCCTGGATAGCGATAGATAAAACTTTTATTACTGACGGGAATGTTGTAAAGTTCAAAAGGTGCATCAACTTGTGCTCTCCAAATGATTTTTAAAACGTTTGAATTATTTTTAAAAAATGTTTCGTAATTTCGAATTAGGTTAATGTTTTTTATAATTTGTGTATTTTAATATTACATATTATACCTGATTTTACATATTTATTATATATTCTTACTGTCTTCATTACATATTTATGTACATATTTTGAAGTTTCATACTACATATTTTTCCGGTCTCTAGTGATGAGGAATGAGGTGGCGCTTCTCGAAGCAGAGCAGTGGAACATTCCATCGCCGATGTGAACCGGCGCACGTTCTTTTTGTGTTAGAGCATCCGCCATCCGTCCCTGGGATCCAGTTTCGATTTCCGACCAGTCCATGCAAAATTTGAGGTGAACAAAAAGAGCTCTCTGCAGGTATTCTGGAGGTTCCCCCGTTCCTCCTCCCACTCATTATATCATTATTTCGTTATCATTATTATCCCATTTGACCTGGAGCGGTAGTTCAGTGCATCCCAACTGATGTCACTGCAGCGCCTCTGACCGGAGGGTCTAGGTTCGGAAGTCCTGACGGCGGAAATTTTCGTCACTAGTTTTTTCAGCTGGGTTAAATTGGTCGCTGTCTGGAGAAATTCTAGCAACTGCTCGGTGTCAGTGGTTTTCCCGTGGTCTCGATAAACACCAGGCGAATGCCGGAGCAGTACCACAAACGGGCTACACGGGCGGGACGGCAGAATCGTTCACTAACGGATTTGATTACCCGACGCGACGGTAATCAGCCATTTCGAGTTTGTGGTTGGATGAGTCAAGGTCGGTTTGTGTGACGTGATATTGTGATAAACTACTTCCTCCCCTATTCCTGGCTCCAAATTTTTCTTCTATACGCTTCTCATTGTTAATGAATACTTAATAAAAATCACACATCGTAATGCACACACAGAAATAACACATCTGAAAGTACTCGGATGTCGCAATTCACTTGTTACCTGGTAGATCACCTAGCGGCGTCTGGTGGCGATTCATACAGACTTCATGCAGAAAATGTACAGACCGAGTACGCGCGACTTTCGGCTCTTATACTTCTAATTTGGGATCTTTATGTTTCTGTACAGAAACTGTACGAGAATCTGCTCGAAAACTGTACCATGACGGTACAGTTCGGCCAACATTCGGTCTTGATTTTGCTACTCTGTACAATTCTGCAGCTGAACAACGTTGTTATGTTTTCAAATTGTCCGAACAGGATGTTCGCCTTCTTCCTCTTGCTCTTTTACCACAAATCTTCCCTTGAAAAATTATCTGTAAAATGTTATATTTTTCTCCTCTCATAGGTGTCTTAAATACTGCAACCAATTCTTCTCAGAACTTTATTTGTGGTTCTCGAGTTCTTTATTCGAGGTCCCGTAGTTCTCTCTTGTCTTGTAATTCAGTCGCTATCTCGAGGAGAATTCTAGCGGCCGGATGCTCTGATAAAATAGTTTTCCGTTTCTCCGATCAACACCAGGCGAATGCCGGAGCAGTACCCTACCAAACGGGCCACGGGCCGCGCGCGATCTTTCCTTCCTCCTCCTTGTCCTATCCTCTCCCTTACACACACTTACACTAACATGCACTACACTACCGCATATTCCGGGAGACCGGTCGGGAGCTTAGAGCTTGTCCCGGCTTGGGCAGTGCCCCGCTGGTGGGAGTGTCCTGGTTAGGGGGAAGCCCCACTAGCCGACGGTAGGTCGGCGCCGGATCTCACCATCCAGCGGGGGAAGACCACCGCCATCTCCCGAGGAAAAAACATGCACTACTCTCATGGGACTAATTACCTAAGCTGTTGACGCGCCCGGAATCTCTAACCAACCAACCAACCAACCAACCAACCAATCTTGTGTTGTCCGCGTAGAGCTCCCAATTTCCCACCGCGGGCTTCTTCTCGCTTCGCAGGCGCAATTGGGAGTGACGGCCGAGTGCATTTCGGAGCGGTTTGCATGCAAGAGAGCGCTCGCCCCGCGCTCGGGGCAGGACGGGTCGCCCTTCCGCTATCCAGACGCCTCCGCCCGGAAATGACAGGTGAACACGGGTTTGCGTTTAACGCTTTCGCAGAAAAGGAATTTCTAGAAATACTTATGTGAATTGTTACGGTTGAAAGGAAAATATACAGAATGGGTCTAAAAAGGTGTATAACGTTTGGTAGAGGAATGTTGCTTAGAACACGTTTCAACAATAATAACAGTTTTCATCTGTCGTACTTTCGGGAATACAAAGCATTGTAATGTGCAAAAATGATCTTTTCCTCTGAAATTCCGAACGAAACCGTCCTAGTGATTTACTGAACTCAACTCTATCAATCCATTCCATTACGAGTTCAGTCTTCGACAAAATATGCACTGCCGATTATTTTTGACATTAAAGGGCTCGTGACGAATTGTTCGCTCGCATATTCAATGGATGTATACAAATAAATGGCAAATAAACGGTGTAGTTTTCCGGAAATACTACGCGTGTATAAAACTCGAATAGATTTTTCCCGGTAAAACATTCGCAAATGAAATAAGCTAGTTTTGATAAAATTCGCCTGACGCACTTTCGTGCAATGACCTTTTGGTTGAAGTATACAATTCAGTGAGAGGTTCCCATCTGATTACACTGTTTATCTGATGATGTTGATCTGATAACGCCACATCGCATACTGCTAGAGCCAACGTAATATGGAGTTTCTCTTCCATTTCTAGAGTAAAATCCTGCAAGAAGTGATGTCAGTACAGGAGGAAGACCTCTTGCAATGGCTGAACGGAAACAGTGTCTCTATAGCTGTTGGCCGGAAAGTCCTAAGTTCGAGTAATGGACTGGTGGATTTTCACAATAGATACGTAGCTAGGTCGAAAGCAGTCACTGGAGGAAAATATTAGCGGCCGGCTTTTCTGATGGGTAGCTTTCCATGGTTTCTCCCATCAATGCCAGCCGAATCTCGGAGCTCACAAACAAACAACGGACTGCCACTCAGTCTTTCCTTCTTCGCCTTGCTCATCCCTCTCCCAATGCATACACGAGTACAATTAACACCAGGCGATTGCCGGAGCTAACAAACGCATCACGGACCGAGCACGATCTTTCCTTCCTCTTCCTTGTCCTATCCTCACCCCTTACTGACACACACACTAACATGCACTACACTACCGCACATGCCGGGAGACCGGTGGGGGGCTTAGACCTTGTCCCGGCTGAGGCGGTGCCCCGCTGGTGGGAGATACCTGGTTGAGGGTAACCCTGCTAGGAGACGTTAGGTTGCCGCCGGATCTCACCATCCAGCGGGGGAAGATCTCCGCCACCTCCCGCTCCCGCAAAAAAAAATACACTACACTTACGGGACTAATGACCTCGATAGTTGACTCACTCACTGGGAGGGAGAAGGGCGCGCAGGTGCGTGGGCACCGGAGCCCTTGGCCCAAGGGCAGTGGGCAGTGGGCGTCGTCCAGCGCCAGGGACGCAGGCGAGGTAACGGTGCCCGGGATAAGACTCGTGAATAATGCATGGCCGCGGGCGCGACTTCTCCGCCCCGCGCTGGCGAGCGCGCGCGCCGAGGCGGTGGGGGACGGCGACGACGGCGGCGATGGCAGGGACGGCGGAATGGACATGGAAGAAGCAACGGTGGTTATGAGACAGTTGGCGAAGGTGGTGGAGGCGTTTAATTCTATATCGTTGGCTATAATGGTGGTGGTGTTGGCGATTATGATGGTGGACGCGGTGATTGTTATGGTGTTGGCGATGTTGGTGATTGTGTTGGCGATGTTGGTGATTGTGTTGGCGATGTTGGTGATTGTGTTGGCGATGTTGGTGATTGTGTTGGCGATGTTGGTGATTGTGTTGGCGATGATGGTGATTGTGTTGGCGATGTTGGTGATGGTGTTTGTGGTGATGGTGGTGATGGTGCTGGTTTTGGCGATGACGGTGATGTTGTTTGTGGTGATGTTATTGGTGGCGATGGTGTTGGTCTTGGTGACGGTGTGGGCGGTGATGTTTCTAGCGGTTGTAGTGTTGGCGGTGATGGTAGTGTCTCTGGCAGCAGCAGTCACAGGAATGACCTTGCCACTACTATTGCCACAGCGGTGATGAGAACGGCGGCGGTGTCGACGAGGGCTCTGGTGATGGCTAGGGCGGTAGTGGTGGGGCGGTCGCCAGCAGAGTGCACCGCCGCTTCCGGATGGGCGAGTGCAGCGTGATGAGGCAGTGGAGGGGGCGAAGGAGGCAAGTCGGCTGTGTAAACCCGCCGAGAGGAAACTGCCTCCTGGTTTGCATCCTCGCCTCTTTGACTGAGCCAACCCGCGGCGCAAGTTCTGTGTGTTGCCTCCCTTGTTAAGATGGCCTGCATATATCTTCGTAAACGTGTTAAGGGGGGTCCATATTAATGTATTTGAGCCGGCTGTTGTTGGATATTGTTGATGTTATTACTGTTATTACCATGCGGCTATCTGTACCGTCGTAATCTAGATGGAGATCCTAACTTTTCTAAACCCTTACCCTCCATTCGCTGAGCAATTAGTTGTTACATTAATGAGGTAGGCAAACTACCTAATTCGCGGTGAAAATGATATTACTTTTTATACAAACAGATCACTCGCATCAGCTTCCTTTGGGAACATTACATTTAGTATACGATGTAATATAATAATCCACTGGATCAGGATATTTTATTTCATTTTAACAATATTATACTTTGCGGTAAGATATTCCATCGTCGTTGAAACAAAATTTCTTCGTATCAATTTCAGTTTGCTTTACTTCACACTTCATGCGTTCGCATTTATACGATCACACGGGTATATTTCAGTAAATTTCCAGAATTCCCTGTTTATTCCTTCTCTACTACCGCATCTATGAATTCACTATGAAATGGAAGTGGTATTGACCGAACTCTCCACCCGGAACTTCTTGAAACAATATACTCATTAGGTCTGAACTTATCTGAGATCGCACAATTGTGGAACGACAGTATCATTTATCGCAACAGAAAGTGGTACTATGTACCCTACATAAAGTCCGATGAGCGATGTACAGACGTTATCATATGAATAGCGAATTACTGTCAACAGGAAGTAAGAAAACGGTCGGCGGAGCAAATATTTCTGTAATGTGCATTGAAATCCAGTTTTTTTTAAAAAATTATTTAAAGTCGCATCAACGACAAGGTTATAAGCGACTACAAATATACATGTTATACTATAATCAAAACTGGATTGAAATTACATATTGAAAATACAATTTAAACAAGAATGAAACAGTAATTTACAATTGACAAACATACTTATAAATCGTTATACACTTTTAATAATGTACATAATGTTAAGATTTTATCCTGAAAGTCACTGGAGTATAAAATATTTTCAAGATTATCAGTCTGTAGGATTGACTGGCGTTTATTGATATATTTTGTACTTGACTGAAGGATATGGACAATTGATAGCTCTTCGTTGCATGATTGACAATGTGAAGGAGCTGTGTGATTTAATAGATGTGAGTTGGCTTGGTGTGTTCAGATCTGATTCGAGAAAGTGTCACTTGCTCTTTGCGATTGAGTTCTTTGTCGGTTCTTAGTTTATGCAAATCATGAATCATTTTACGTATACTGCTTATTTTGTACTCTTTCCAAGTCGTAATCCATTGTTTTTTATGATCCTGATTATGTAACTCCAAGTATCCTTGATGGAGTGGACAATATTGTGAACATTTTTTCCTGACTTGAGATCCTCGAGAAAAGTCGGCATTGGGCTTCCATTGGTCATGATAGAAATCCAGGGTTTTGTTTTGTTTATGAAAACTTGATTTGTCATCATCTAGCTTTGAAGAAAATAAATGCTGAATTATTATCCGACCTGGTAGCGCAAGTGCATTCACGTACGCACATACTAAGGGAACTAAGTAACGCAATTTTACTGCGTGGAAAGAATTAATATTGATTCCAAAAATGCATCACTAGAAACAATTATTATCTATTTAAATATTTAGGTTGTATATTGAAATGTTGTATATGCTATACGAACAGCGAAATCTAATGAAATTATCTATATTTAGCGAAGCAAAAGTAAATAAATGAATAATTTTCATTTCCTGTTGTAATGTGTCATAAATTAATGTTCTTCTTGGTTTGCATGTTGCTTCATTAAGTTTTTTAGTTTACTCTCTTGTCGTAATTCACAGACCAAACGAAGTTCTCACAATAATATTGTGTTTGTTTTGCAGGTGAGTCTCTGCTAAATATTTCCTTCCCGCTGAATTCCGACATTCTGGTGAGTTTTCAGACATCATAACGCATGCAATTTAATACATTTACTTAGCCATAAATCCAGCAGGAGGGAAGAAGGCTTGAAGGAACAAGAATATTTTCCCTTTTGGACAAGAAAGTTGCATAGTAACTCAGTATCACTAAAGTAAACTCACTATCAGTAAATGAAGGAAATGAAAGTAAATCCAAAAGATTTCACACCCTCCTTAATTTCTGTCCGAGAGACCCAATTATGACTTGTCCAATCTAGCCCCAAAAATATTCGAAATAAAATTCACTTCTCAAAAGATAAAGTTCTCCAAACGTAAATGACAGAAATGTAAATAAAACAAATTAGAATAAAACACTATTTCCTGGCAATTCACCAAACAAGAAAAGCAACCATTTATCGTACTAAAAATCATAAAAGCAGTGTTGAATTATTGGGCAAACATGAAAAACCTTAGGTACTGGTATCGTAAAAGTATACTTTTTGTTCTATACTAAAAATCATAGTATATTTGAAATACTTCTTCATTGGCCAAACATTTGAACGGTAGGCTCGTATGGGTTTCACTCCCTAGAATGTTAATGGGTGTCACTCCCTAGAAAAGTTACACTCCCTAGAATGGAATAATATAAGCAAATGATTGTAAACTAAAATTTTTGCAAAGTCGCTGTGACGAATAATAAAAACGTAGTGTTTGATCAGCATCAGTGCCGCAACCTTGAATGAACTACGTACGGCACACCCAGACCATTGGCGATGCATGCAAACAAAAGTCGACCTTGGAAGACATCTGGCAGGCAACCTCAGCCTGAGCAAAAAACGCGTGGTTAGCTAGCCTCAAACATCCCTCCCTTACTGGAGTTGAGGTCCCAGGAATTTCAGAAAAACACAAGTTGACGAAGTCAGTAATAACAAAATTGTATCAAAAATAATAAAAGTGGTCCAGAATCTTCGAGATTGATGTTCCTTGAGGCGATATCAAATACAAAGAATTACTATTACCACCAGGTGAAATATTGTATCGGAAAGAAACCGTCTTACGTTCTGAGAAACCCTAGCTAATTGGAAAGATACTCTAAAAAGTTATAATTGTTAAAAAATTGCAGTAGTCTGTGAAAAAAATGTTATTTTTTCTATTTCATCGCATATATCTATAGAAATTGTCCTTAATTGTCTCAAAATTAGCTTCTACCACGTTTCGTACTTTTTATTAATGTTGTGAATTGATTTCAGTTGACCTTTACTGGTTGAAAAACCGTTTACCTGTAGCACAGCATAAGTTGTCCGGAGTCTCTTTTCGCAATATGAATGGAGTGCATGCGCTGTATGGTTAGAATGAGATGACAGTTCCTAAAGCGCGCTTTATAAACGGCACTGATTGGCAGTAATTCAGCAAGTTTTGCAAAATACATTTTATCACTCATTGACGGTATATTGGTAGCAGCACATTCTCAATACGGCTTTGACATACGAATTTTGTGGTGGAGCAACATACACGTAATGAAAAGAAGTGGATGTGTGTGCTTTGCGTGTTAAAAGACCACGTTGTACAGAAACTCGCTATAAGCCAAATAAAAATCTCCGAACGTCAAAAGAACCCCTTTGGAGATTGAAAGGTCCAGAATTGGTTGTCGTATCCCTCACTCTCGCATACACAAATACTTCACTGGCGTTTATGCAAACATGTGAACGCGTGCTCGCCGATTCACTCACTCACCCCCTCTTCCCGATGGAATAGAAAAATAAGAAAAGATAAATAAATAAAAAAAACATCTGCTAGTCACTGCGTGCTCATGTTAAATATGTCTCGACGTACGTCATGAATTATGGATTGGGCAACAGATATTCTTGTGTGCCACAATATGGAGATTTTATACTGCGTGCTAAAATAATGTAGATAGTTCTTCCTCCTTGAAAGAAGTCCAGCGATTGAAGATGGTTACCTATCGAATTACTTCGCCTCGCTCTGAATCTCCTCTCTTAACCCATAGGAACAAGATTATTTCTTTTGGTTCCAGCGCAACAGATCTTGCAAAACCAATAATTTCGATGTATTGCAACAATATCACATTCTAGATAACTATGCCGACGCATCGTTAATGCGTCTTGCTGGTAACTGTGCTGCCGCTACCGTCGTGATAAATTGAGACATTAGAAACAAAGCTACTGTGCATAGTCGGTTTGTTTTTAATGTCACCATTTGTTGTGACAACTGAACGAGGTGAGGGTCCACCTGCTTGCCGTTCTCCAACCGTCTGACTAGTACGGAATCTCCGTAAGCAACTCGTCATGACTTCGCTGCCGGTGGGGGCGGATTCATCGGTGGTGGGCAGGGCGGGAAGGGCGGTTGAGAAGAAGAGGTAATGGACGGTGAGGGCGGGTAGTGGGGCGCGCGTTAGTGCGGAGCGGACTCAAAAGGCGAGGGGAGAGGTGCGACGCGGGGCGGGAAAGGCGTGGAAGGGGGAGCGGGGATGGCGGAGTGACACAGGTCAGTGTGGAGCGGGGGGTGAGGGGCGGGGCGTGATAGCGTGATGGCGCGGGGCGGAGTGGTGCGGGACGGAGGGAGCGGGGCGTGGAGTTGCGGGGCGTATTGGCCGGCGGTGGGCCATGATGTCGTGAGGGGTGTTGCGCGGGGCGGGGCTTGGTGGAGCGGGGCGTGTTCACGCGTGACATGTTGACGCGAGACGCGTTTACTCACGGCGAAGGGGGCGAGGCGCGGTGGCGCGAGGCGTGGAGGCGCAGGCCCTGGAGGCTAGAGCCTGGAGGAGCGGTGCATGGAGATGCGGGGCGTGGTGGCACGGGGCATGGAAAGGCGGGGCGAGGAGGCGGGAGGCATGGAGACGCAGGATGTGGAGGCGCAGGGCGTGGAGGAGCGGGACGTGCTGGCGCGGAGCGTAGAGGCGCAGGGCCTGGAGGCGCAGGGCCTGGAGGCGCAGGGTCTGGAAGCGCAGGGCCTGGAGGCGCAGGGCGTAGAGGCGCAGGGCGTAGAGGCGCAGGGCGTAGAGGCGCAGGGCGTAGAGGCGCAGGGCGTAGAGGCGCGGGGCGTAGAGACGCAGGGCGTGGAGGCACGGGGCGTGGTGGCGTGGAGCAAGGTGGTGCGGGGCATGATGGCGCGGGCTTCGGGGCGTGTTGACGCGGGGCGGGGCGGGGCGGGGCGGGGTGGGGCGGGGTGCGGGGCGTGGTGGTGCAGGGTGTGGAGGCGCGGGGCGTGTAGGCGCGGGGCCTGGAACCGCAGGGCGTGGAGCCACGGTTCCTGGAGGCGTAAGGCGTGATGTGGAGGTGTGGAGCGGGAGCGGGGGCGGAGCGTGGTGAGGCGCGTGCGGGGGCGGGGCGCGCGCGGGCGGCGCGCCGTCTGGCGGCGCGGGGCGGCTGCTGCGGATGGGTCGTTGGCCCCGCGCGCGCCCCCGCGGAAAGGTATGCGATGCAGATTGCGACACGCGCCTGGTGGGGCGCGCCGCGGGAGAGGCCGCGGCCAGCCGGCTGCCCGCTCTGCGGGTCGGACGCGGACCGCGCGGCGCGGAGTGGGGAGGCAGCCGACCCACGCTGCGCCGCGCCGCCCCAGAAGAGCGCGCTGGAGTTGCGCGAGCCGCTGGCGGCGCGAAGCGGCGGCCCATACAGAGTATATGCAGTCGACTCCGGTTGTAGTGAACTACTGGGGACTAATGTATTCAGTTCACTATATCCGAGGTTCACTATATCCGATGATGTCAAAATTAAATAGAATTTCTCCACAATGATTGATTTTATTAATACAGAGATACAGCAAAATTCATTATCATGACTAACTGAAAATTTCAATAACTTTATTTGGCCGTAACAAAATCAACTATTTTCAATTGCGTGCTTCATACATTGTTTATTTATAATTTCTCTATACCTTTCTCCATGGGTTAATGCTCTCTCCATGCTTGTTTCTGCATTGTCCTCTGTCTCTGAGTATCGTAATGCAGTCTTCACATCTTTCTATGCTTCTTGCACTGTTGGAAAATCGTCCCTGTCTCTGAAGGCGCCTTTTACTCGTCTAATAACAAGCGAGATCCAATTATTAATTTCCGGGATTTATTTCGTACGTTCACTATAGCCGAGGTTCAGGTTCATTATAACCGAATCTTCTTATGCTTATTTGTACTGTAAATGAAACGGGACTAGTGACTTAAGTTCACTATAACCGAGGGTTCACTATAACCGGAGTCGACTGTACTTGGGTTTTCGTAACGTGGCGGATGACATTAGGTCATTTTTACACCTCCCGCCTTATAAAATGAATATTTTTAATTAATTCGCCAACGTCTTTCTCAACGGGGCCCATGGCCTCTAACATGTGCTTATCACAGTTATAAAGATTCATTTTATAAGGCAGAAGGTATAAAAATGACCTAATGTCATCCGCGACGTTACGAAAACCCAAGTATACTTGGGTTTCTGTATCCTGGCTGATGGTAGCTGATCAGCTGTTACAGTTTATTCCAACCAGGAGCTTAAACGTTACCACAGTGACGTCACCGTAATGACGTTTTAGCTCTCGAATGGATGTCACTGTAACAGCTGATGAAGTGTCATCGGCCAGGTTAGAAAAATCCAAGTATAGTGATGCGAAGTCAGTAACAAAACACCGATCTTAACAAACATCGATGTTCACAATTGAAACATCAATGTTAAATTATCGTCCAAAAAAAAGATGTTTAAATTCAACATGAATGTTTAATAGTTGGTTTTGTAACAATAAATTCGTGCGCAACGCAATTTAATTTGACAGAGCATGTTTTTAACATAGAACACAAACCATAGATGTTAAGAAACAAATAATATATTTATTTTTAATACATGGTTGTTTCTGTTAAAGCACATGTTTTGAAAACATCGATGTTGATGTGTTCATGGAGTGGGGTGCTACCGCTTGATCGTGCAGGACAATCAGGGGTGGTGCGGTGAGGTCAGATGGAGAGCTCTGGGCACGTGCGTGCTATGCTGGTTCTGGGACGATGAGACGAATGAAACTTTATTCTGATTTCAGTACCTGAGAGTGTCGTCATGCATGAAATGAATGGATGATTCGATAGACAGATGATAATGAGTAGGGGGAGGATTTTGATGGCTGAAAACATCGCCAAACATGATAAATAAAATGCTCTTAAAATGTTTTTAAAATGCCCTAAAAGTAAAGAAAAAATGAGGTAAAAATTCGATCAAAACCGGTTCAGATGAACAACTCAAGTAATGGAAGCTTTTTATTATGGGCCAGGTGAACTCGTGTTGCGTGTATTTACGTGTCCAACACCAAAATAAAATATTAGACTACTACATCAAGTGAAAATTTGACAACAGTTTACATTAAAAAAAAGTTTCGGATGCAACTTACAAAAAGGAATTCTTATATACATTAACACAATGACACGTAGCAAAATTAAAAATTATATAAATATTCCATTCAGCTTTACAACTGACAAAGGGAAGGTAATGTACAACATACAATTATACTACTGAGAATCGATGATGAAAGATTACATGGAAAATTGACAAAAAGTGGAGGCTTAAATGAAAAAAATTGCAGAGGGTTACTTTTATCTATTTATGATTCGTTTCTTTTTATCGAGATTTTTATATAATATTTACATATACTAAGCAAATGTCCCCTCGGGTTACGTATGTTTTTTCTAGTTATACACACACCAAGTATAACGAGTAAAGTGGAAATAAAAGGCACTTTCACCACCGTTCACCACACAACAAATGCCGAGTCGTACAGCAGTTTACACACTTTCAATATGGCGACCATGCGCATCATATCAGCGCAGTGATTGTTGGTACCTTTCCTTTCTGTATAGTATCTATTCTGTGGCCACGTGACGGTGGTTGCTGGGACCCATCGCTGGCTGCTACGGCTCGCTCGCTCGCTCGCACCGGTCTCGGGGAAAGAGTATACACGTTGCATAAACAAACACTTCCCTGCTGATGTAGATGCGAGCAAGAAACCGCAGAGAGGAATTCGCGGAAATGGAAATAGACGTGATTGGCAGGTAGCTTTACTGGTGCCGACGGGGGAAAGGTGTTTGCCAAGACATTCTAACACAATTCACCGGATCCTTCCGTTGGCATCTCGCTCTCGTAAGCCTCGGTTTACTAGCATTGTCACGAATCAGTCAACTACCTCTTGTTATACATTCAACTCGAGAACCGGTGTATTTCTTGCATTCGGATAATGTTTTCCTCTCTCCCGCCCTCTCTCATTCACTCACTCATGTTTACTCATTCACTAACACAAACATACACGCACTCCCGCTTGTCGTCCTCTTCAGACGTCTTCTGTTGAATAGTGGTGAAAGTCTTTCCGCACAGTTTATGCCTTTTGAAAAAATGTGGTCCAGGACGAGCACTTCAGGTGGGCGCCTTGACCCCGTATCCCTTCGGGAGCTGATGCCTTCGCTGCACACTGTGGGACAATGGGCAGTGCGAGCTGGAATGTGCTCTTGTCCCCTCGTTGTGTTCGCTTGCGAAGGAAGCATGGGCGCCCTCTACGAACAGAAGGATCTCGAGTGAAATCGGGGAAAATTTACTAAAGGAAAAATAGTCACGGGGTTGCAAAAAAGATATTGTCATTGATGTTGCACACTATAAATAGTATACTTTCGTGTGATTTTCTTTTAAAATTGTTAATTTGTATGTATATATTTGGCATTATTGGGTTGATAGTTCGACTTCGCCGGCCACCTACCGGTGTCCTCCATGTCTGGGCCTAGTTATATTCCCATGCTTGAGAGTAAGAGCGACATGAGGCGAACATGACGTAATCTCTTCGATGTAACTAGCAAGATCCACCTGTTTGACCTTCTCTTCGTAACACAGCTACGAAACTGGGACGATTTTAAAGGAGAGCTGCAACTCTAATTTTACCTCGACCGGGAGTCGAATCAGGGATCACAGCACGGGAAGCTGTCACACTGCTCATGAACCATCCCATGTCAAATTTCATGTATTTTATCTCTGATATATTTAAACTATTTATACTCTGCAATATCAATGACAATATCTTTTTTGTGACCCCGTAAATATTTTTCCTTTAATACATTTTCCCCGAGACTGATTGATGTTTCCGGGAACGTCAACTGCTATGATATTTAGTACCGTTAGTGCATTGAAAGTTGTTAGGGAGTTTGTGCACCCTCGAACGTTAATGCACTAACAATCTTCTGCACGTGCGCAATTCAAGTTTCGCACAACTTTAGTGTATCTGCTCATGCGCAGAAGATCGTTAACGCTGTTCGTTATGGCGCGCACGAACTCTCTTTTATTGCGGGAGATAGCGATGTTCCTGACCAAAGAGGTGAGATCTGCAGCCGACCTACATGTCGGTTTGCAGGGATTTGCCTTTTCGAGGAATCTCCTCTTCTGCGCGACACCGCCCTAGCTGCGACAAGCTCTAAGCTCATCCAGCATGTGTAGTAGTGTAGTGATTGTAAGTGTGAGTATGTGTGCTCGTGCGTGTATGCGTGAGTAAAAGGAGAGGATCGGAGAAAGGAGAAGGAAAGATCGCGCGCGGTCCGTGGCTCGTTTGTTAGGGTACTGCTTCCGCATTGGCCTGGGAGTTACTGATCGAATAAATCACAGAAAACTACCGATGAGAGCAGCTGTCCGCTAGAATTATTCTCCTGACAGCGACGTAATACCGAGCTATTTAGCTAGTGTCGAAACTCTGCTACCGTCGGGACTCGAATCCTAGGACCTCCCGGTCAGAGACGCGGTAAAGACACCGACAATCCTGCCTCTGAGCTTAACTCAGACTGATATGACTAGTAAATAGACCAAACATCTAAGAATATGTATCGTCGATTTTCCACACATCATAATGTTTGGAAATAGTGAAAATGTGAGGAAACAGCGTTGTGGATTGCACGTACAAATAAATACTGTTATCGTGGGTTTTGTATTACCCATTTCCTTTTTCCCGGTATTTGCCTACTGAACCGCACCGCATGTATCGTTAAAGTCGAGATAAGATATCATTTCCTACCCACGACGTCAGCTTTGCACTGCTCTAGTTGATACAAAAGTAAGGGTTTAAGTAAACAAAACTAGTTAGGATACACTTGCACAATATACCTGTCAATGTGTGTTCTTTCCTTAAAAGAGCTGGTGATCTTACTTCCTTGATTACACTCCGAAGACTTAAAAATCTCATGAATAATTACAACTTTAATAGAACATGTTTTTTTTTCATTTCACATAGTTAGAGATAAAAAATTATTTTATTGTTGTGAGGTAGGAAGTTCAGAGTGAGAAGTCCATGATTAGTATAATTAGCGTAATACAAATCCATAAGGTGTTGTGCTGATTAAGAATAAAACACGATTTAGAAGTTTTTCCGATTTCCTAGTTTTCACAAATACGCGAGGGAATTGCATCACTCGGAATAGAAAATTTAGAGAAACTTTGTGAATAACCAAAAAAGAATGCGACCTAAAACGTCAGCGTAGGTTCAAGAAGTCAACAAGAAGGGGGTCTACCACCGTACACAATACTTTCATCGGGAAACGGAATGTCGCGAAGGGAAAGTGGAATTTCTCAGAATCTCACTCCACGGTCGATCACCATTTCCCAATGACAAGCAAAACTTCAGAGAAACCCACTTCTTTCCGCTGCTGACGTGCAACTTCACCAGCAATGGAGCAGAATCAAGAGGTGAAGATAAATCACAGCCACAGTATGCAGCCCTCCAGCCCCACAGTATGCTGACCTCCAGGGTCCGCAACCTCCCCTCTAAGCATGCGAAAAATAAAAATATAACAAGCAGGGCTCGGATTCTGATGACATATTTTCATTGGTGCGTTCTAGACATGGCTAGCTTGTAAATGAATGTTTATCATGACATACAGGTGGTATAAATGTTTAGTTATTGAGTCATTTTTGTCTTTTTTTTGCCATTTTGCAATTGTTTGAAATTTGCGTCATTTTTGTAATTTTTACACATTTTGTGTTTTCGTGTTTTCTGTTGGTGAATGTCATGAATCTACAATGGTACACTAAAACAAAGTTTTGTATCATCAATTCTTGACGAATTTCATTACTGCAGTGGACTCTGTTTTTCTAACACTCAAAATTACACGGATCTTCGGTAACTTCCTCTACCTTTCAAAACTGACGGTTGGAAGATCGGAGCTGAGTATTACATTTCCTCCTCAAATAAAAACTGTATGTGAAATATAATGTTATATAAATATATTAAAAATAAAATAGTAAAATTAATTAAAAAATATTTTCATACAACTTTTTGAAAATTTGAAAAAAATTACGTTATTTCCACCCTAATTTTTAAGTTATTTTATACGCTATTTTTAAAGAACTTTTAGGTCATTTTAGAATCCTAACCCTGATAAGTAAAAAACTCCAGTTCGTGTAACCAAGGAGGCCAGTTATACATACACTCAGCACTGTTATCCGAAAATTACTATTATCGAATCCCAACGTGGTCATGGTTTTGTTTGTTGCTTGTATTACTGAGATTCTTGTGGGGAAATCACGTGTGTGTGTAGTATCAATTCCAAAGAATAATCTTGCAACAAAGATCAATTTAAATTGTACCAATCAAAAACAAGCTTTGCTTATTTGATGGAATCTTGTATTTCCAACTAACGTATTGAATAACATTAAAACACACTATTTTGATTATTATTATTATTATTATTATTATTATTATTATTATTATTATAAAAACTTTAAAATTTACTTTTAGTTTCTTACTGATTTGGAGAAATGAAATACAAATTCTTAAATCTGGATATAAAGTTCTTGCTGGTGTAACAAAAAATCTTTTAGAACTAGTTATGCGAATGACGTGAGTCAAGGTAAGACTTACCTGTACTTTGAGGAAGACTGATACGTAAATTTTGCATTAGGTGGACACTACAATATTTTATGTTAATTGCTGAGCCCGAAGGCTGTTCAACCGCCAATGCTTGAGCGAACGCAGTCAAATAGCCTTATCAAGCTTTTAGGGGCGTATCCACGGTAAGGCAGACGTGGCACGTGCCATGGGCGCCACTCACAAGAGGCGCTATTTAGAGTCAAAACAAATAACAACCCTAATTTGAAATATCCTGACAAGGGCGCAGATTCTATGCTTGCAATTGTAACGTCGCAGAATATAGCTCTCTCAACTTTTTCTTTGAGTCTGTCCGCCTGACGACCATGACAACTGGTTACCATGGTGCCATATCCACAAAGAGCAATTGTAACAAGTGAATGGTTGTTATTTAGATTCATCCTCTGTTTTCCACTAAAGAAACGCTGATGAAACTCGATCTATGCTTTGTTCTAAAAACCACGCTATCCTTCTACGTAATATACAAACAAATGTACACATATGAGATCCTGTCGTTTTGATTCATCACGACACTACACCATGGGCACCTGAAAACCTAGATACGCCTCTGAATTTACCAATTTTTTTTGCCTGTAAAAAGCTACCTTAACACGTACAACTCTTTGAACCGCCTCATTACATGGCGCATTTCTCACGTGTTCAATTTATACCTTTTCGTTAGCGTTTGTCAAAAAAAAAAAAAAAAAAAAAACACCTCCCGTCCGTGGTGGAGCCGCCCTCTTGGTGTTTACACCGTCGCATGCAGGTGTCGATGGAGAGAACGCGACTCGCCTCGTTAGAGAGCGGGTGAAGCGCTCGATTGGCCATGCGTGCGAGGACGCCTATGAAGCGGAATGCCTGCGCCTGCCAAGTTCTAGGTCAGGCCGAGTGAAAATAATCCGGCGCTGTCATATTCTACTTTCTTCCTGTCTGCGACGCCCGCGGCGCGGCGCCACGCCACGGAGCGCCGCCAGGGTTGCCAACTGTGAATCGGCGCGTGAAGGCGATACCTTGCGAATTCTAGATCAGTGACTTTCAAGCTTCCGTCTGAATCAGATACAGACACAGGTACCTAAATTACTCGTGTAGGTGCAAGAAGCTGTATGTTTTATTTCATATATTTTTCAAATGAATTTAGTAAATTTACATGATATCGATTTTTTTCGTTAATAGATTAATATAAAAATAAATTTTCAAGTTCAAATTTAATTATATCCAAAAATAAATGATGCGTTTTATAAGAATACTGGCCACTTTAGTTGGAAGTGTGTTCCGGTTTTACTGTATTCAGATCAATATAAGATTTATTCTTGGTAGTAGTAATAACAGTATAAAAGAAGTTAGTACATGTAAACAACACTTCCACATAAACATCGTAGTATATATTTAGAAAATTATATGTAGTGGACACGGTTTTAAAATTAATGCCAGCTCTTCGATACACATACTTGTATAAGTGGTCCGTACTTTTCTGCCACGTTTCTCGTTTCGAGCGACGATTTTAGTTCACTTTCTTCTTCCACCATCGTAGACATTACTTTATAACTTTCTATGAAAAGAGACTAAGACAATATTTTTCTCTTATTCATAGTTATGACTGAAAAACAGCTCTTGGCTTTCAAGGGTGTAGCTTTTACGCTCTGAATTTAATTAGAAATGAATTGAAAATGTATTAATTTTAATTTCACATATATCGCCATTTCAATTTATCCTTTTTAACAATCAAAGTAGCAGTATAATAATTTCTCTCCATTTTTCATTTAGTATTCCAATTTAATATCTTACCAGTAACATACAATTATCCATTCTCAAACATTATTACTCATATTAAAACTCGAACATGTTTTCGCGTTTCCGATAAACATTAATCTGTCGAAAGAGCGTTATGAAAAGGCGCCATGTCTATAATGTAATGTTAAAATTGCCGAAAATCGTGATACACTAGATCGAAAATCTGACCTCACGAAGACGTCGCCATGAACTTTGATTAAGTCCCAGATAGAAGATGAGAAGCAAGCATGTCCATTACAGTCGATTCAACTAAGTGCGTAGAGAAGGAACTGTTACGATTCCTTTGGGCATTGTTCCTTCATATATATGCTCTAGCTCGCTGACAGTCTGAGCACTTGTCACTATACTTTTTAGTGAAAACAAACGAGCAAAAGTATATCTCTGGAAGATAAAAGAACATCTTTCACTAATGT
Organism: Teleogryllus occipitalis; assembly: GCA_011170035.1. Lineage (NCBI taxonomy): Eukaryota > Metazoa > Arthropoda > Insecta > Orthoptera > Gryllidae > Teleogryllus > Teleogryllus occipitalis. The sequence continues at coordinate 32,000 of BLKR01005553.1, read as the reverse complement.
TTCTTAAAGTTTCGCATTTACTGAATTTTAGTAGAACACACTCATTAAAAATAGTAAACACGAGCTCATTTGAACACACGTGAAGTCCTCAGCAATTGTCTTTAAGCTGCATAAAAATGCAGAAGTGTAGTACCTGCTGCTTCAGAACGCTTCCACGTTGGAATCACCCTCACATTGCTTTGCAAGTTCTTCACGGCGTCAATGATCTAGTGTAAATTAAACATCTTAGAAATTATAATACACTTCGCGAATTGGAGTTTTGACGGATCGTTTCCAAAACCCATTTGTAGTGACTTCCCTTCTTTCCATTTAACATTCAAAAGTCGTTTGAAATTAAGTCTGTTTTTGACATCAACCAGAACTGTTCGTGAGCGTGACTTAAAGGCACGAATGACCTTTCAGATCAACCCCACGGGAAGACGAATATAAATTTCTTACATTTCCACTTTTTTTGAAAACTTCTTCAAGAGAAAGGGAAAATCCGTCCGCTCCGTTGATGCTTCCCCGTGACTTCCTCGGGGCAAGCGGGAGCTCTTCCAGGCCGAAAATCCAATTGCGCTGGGAGGCGGAGTGTGAAATGGAGCCGCGGGCGAGCGCGGCCCGCCTCGCGACCCTTGGGGGACGCCAGATGCCGCAAAACGTCGGCGCTGCTCATCTGGCGACGCTTATCGCGCCTCGGGAGGCCCGCGATGCCAGCCACTCCGACCCTTGTTTCCTCTCGGAGGAGATAAAAGCCTGTTCTCCACGATCAGAAGGGAACCTTCAGTTCACCTCCAAGGTCCTGAAGAAGATTTAAAATCTGAAGAAGTCCTTAGAATTTCCTACGCATACTAGATAGAAACGGTATGTGAAGTGTGTTAATTGATGCCCTCTCGTTGCTCATTTGGCGACGCTTATCGCACCTCGGGAGGCCCGCGATGCCAGCCACTCCGGCCCTTGTTTCCTCTCGGAGGAGATAAAAGCCTGCTCTTCACGATCAGAAGTGAACCTTCAGTTCACCTCCAAGGTCCTGAAGAAGATTTAAAATTTGAAGAAGTCCTTAGAATTTCCTACGCATACTAGATAGAAACGGTGTTTGAAGTTTGGTAATTGATGCCATCTCGCTTCTCATTTGGCGACGCTTATCGCACCTCGGGAGGCCCGCGATGCCAGCCACTCCGGCCCTTGTTTCCTCTCGGAGGAGATAAAAGCCTGCTCTTCACGATCAGAAGGGAACCTTCAGTTCACCTCTCAAGGTCCTGAAGAAGATTTAAAATCTGAAGAAGTACTTAGAATTTCCTACGCATACTAGATAGAAGCGGTATGTGAAGTGTGTTAATTGATGCCCTCTCGTTTCTCATTTGGCGACGCTTATCGCACCTCGGGAGGCCCGCGATGCCAGCCACTCCGGCCCTTGTTTCCTCTCGGAGGAGATAAATCCTGTTCTCCACGATCAGAAGTGAACCTTCAGTTCACCTGCGAGGTCCTGAAGAAGATTTAAAATTTGAAGAAGTCCTTAGAATTTCCTACGCATACTAGATAGAAACGGTATGTGAAGTGTGTTAATTGATGCCCTCTCGTTTCTCATTTGGCGACGCTTATCGCACCTCGGGAGGCCCGCGATGCCAGCCACTCCGGCCCTTGTTTCCTCTCGGAGGAGATAAAAGCCTGCTCTTCACGATCAGAAGGGAACCTTCAGTTCACCTCCAAGGTCCTGAAGAAGATTTAAAATCTGAAGAAGTACTTAGAATTTCCTACGCATACTAGATAGAAACGGTATGTGAAGTGTGTTAATTGATGCCCTCTCGTTTCTCATTTGGCGACGCTTATCGCACCTCGGGAGGCCCGCGATGCCAGCCACTCCGGCCCTTGTTTCCTCTCGGAGGAGATAAAAGCCTGCTCTTCACGATCAGAAGTGAACCTTCAGTTCACCTCCAAGGTCCTGAAGAAGATTTAAAATTTGAAGAAGTCCTTAGAATTTCCTACGCATACTAGATAGAAACGGTGTTTGAAGTTTGGTAATTGATGCCATCTCGGCAGTGCCATTATTCCATTAAGATACCACTTGGGTTTTAATGCAAACGAAAGCATTGAAAACGGGTATTGATTAGATCAAATGTTCATTGGAACTTCTTGTGTACTCTGTTTTCTAAACTGCGTATCTTACTAAGTGTGTGTATGTCCTCAGAATGTCGAAACGTAAACTGAGAGAAATGTTGTAGTACAATGTACTAAACAAGTTTAGTAACTGATGTTATAATAAAGGCAATTATTTGTGTAATAATATTCACTAAACACGATTTAGTTCCGTTTAGTAAATCAGACAATGGAAAATCTTAAGTGAATGAACAAAGAGAATTGTCAGTGGTACTATACTTGTTTCGTAGATAAAATCATTGGGTGAGATCTATATTTCATGTCATCACACGTACTAAATAGTGCGTAGTAAGCCCTTGTTCTTAGCAATATGACCAATTCGAATGTTTACAGGGACTGTGTACATGTGAACTGTGAGAAATCAACACTGAGTATGGTATTATATGCTATATAAATGGTAGGATTTTTTATTAATTTTAAATAATTTCGTGTAATGTTCTAAACTAATAGTAGAAATAATGTCTGTAAGCGATTGTCCTCAGCCAGCGTCCGTAGCTGTTCTGCTTGGTTAGGGTCTGTCAGGTATCCGAGGTTAAGGAAGTACGAGCCCCTGGGGCCGTTGGATGGGTGACCACTCAGGAAGCTCAGATGATACCTGCCTGAAGGGATAGAAAGAAAGTGTTCCCTTTCAGCTTTCTGCTTAATAAGGCTTACTCAGCAGCGTGTAGTAATTTATGGAAAATAACTATCTGTTTAGTTATTTTCACTGTAATGTGTTTAGTAAATATTACTCAATGTATCAGTCAACGCAATGATTCGTTTAGTTATCTCCACTTGATGCCTTTCGTCACAGTGTACGGCTTGTTTAGTGAACATTACTATACGTGCATTAGTGTGTTTAACTAAACAGCAGTTTCGTGAACATGACTGAGCACTTCTTCTAAAATATACTATACCGTTTAGTTGAATCTACTACATGATTAATTGTATGAACTAAACATTCCTCTCCGTATTCCATTTCATTTTATATCCAGATGCAAGGATCAGAAAAAAGTAGTAGTAAGAGCAGATCAATGACACTTTGAACACGACTCTTATCCTTATAAGAGGAAATAATAAATATTCGAGGAAACTACTGTACTTCTCTTAATTGCTGAGATGAGTTTTGTGTTGGGAAAAATAATCCAATACTTAAACAAAAGGACTCATCGTTCAAATACAATGCTGTAATTTCGAATGCCTTCATTATCTCTAATACTAGGTTTCAGGATACCCATGCTATCTGTATTATAGCTTATTGTATGTTTTCATTTAAATTCGAGCAAAGTTTCAAAATAAACTTTCTCAAAAATAGTTGTTGAGTGCATTATTTAATTTAGGTTTGTGTCAGTATAATTTCCCTTAATATTTGATGCCATGTATTAGAACGTGTAAACATATCAACTGACCTAACTGTGATTATAATATTATTTGCAGCCCAAATTCATTAACTAGTATTTCCGAATATTTAATAGATTTACGTAATTGTATGGTCTGATTCTCTTTTTAGTGAGACAGGCAAAATAGATCAAAACAACTCAAATAATTTATGTTGATGTTTATGATAAGCTCAGTTAACGGACATTGTTTGACATTTCTCTTTATCATTTTGTTCTTATAATTTTCTGTGTTCTGCAAACCTATTCAAGGACGTTTTTTGTTCGCTAACAAAAGCATGAATGGTGTGTCCCTCCCATACGACGTCTAAAATGAAATCAAAAGCTTATCGCATCTGAAGACGATTCAATCATTGTGTCTGGCGTTTTTGTTCAGAGGAGATAAGTATCACGACGCAAATTGGAGTGTCACACCTCGCACATCTGTGTGCACGTGCGGAGTGTGTCTTTATGGCGTGTGGAATGGAAAATGTATACCTTATTGAAAGGTTTCAACACGCAGTCATTTGCCTTGCGCCGTGAATGTCGCACATGGGAACTGAACACGAACCACATGCCACGTCAAAGGATAAGAGGAATTTTCCGCAGAAGCTGTGGCGTCCTGTGAGGTAGTGGGAAAGGGGTCAGGTATGCTCTCATCAAGTGTCGCGTCTCGCTGCGAGAATCTCCATTGCAAAGGTGTATTGTGTATGAGTAGTCTGAGCGTTTAGCAAGTAATTCAGACAGTACCAAAGATAAGAAAACAGTACTTCAAGGAAACATGTACTTCCGTCCTACTACCACTGTTTCTTTTGTAAATAGTCTCGTGAGAGTCACGCAAAAGAACATGTATGTATTATTCCTTTATCGAGTTTTGATTATGAACGTGAGAGGAACATTCACTCAGATGGGTTTTGTGAATATATCCACACATTTCAGAAACTATCTCCGTTTGTTTTTACGGATTTCTGAACGCACGTAATCAATGTTCAATTCAAGACACTTTCCAGATGTCTGATTAAAGACTATAAAATACGAATCAAATATTGCGTTCAGTCGCCATCGAGGAATTTGAAGAAGGGGACGAGTATAATAATAACAACTGCGTTATATTTAATAACGATCTCTAAATTGTTCAGCAATAACTAGGGAGAGGATTTTTATGCCCTAAAAATCTTGAAGACGAAACATTTTAGAAATGTCTCTATTTTAACGAAATGTGCAAAATATGCGCTTATAATTACACGAACGTGCAGCAACAGGAAATATCGGCCAAATATGCACAAATATACAGTAACATATTATTCTACATAGCGTCCAATTCTAGTCAAATGTAAAGAAATTTGACTTAGCTATGCCCTGAAGCAACGGACAAAAAAATGCAAAATCATAGAAATAACGATTAATAACCATTAATTTGCAGGGAAGTGTTTCACAACTTGGAAGCGATGAACACGGGACTTTATTTCTGGATTAAAAATACGCGTGTTAGCTGTGGTTTTGAATTAAAATTACATATTTTCGCCCCTTTGCTTTCAATTCCACTACTTTACATTTTGAACGTGAAATTTCCCTGGGTAGTTTCTTCTCCCGGATGCACGTGGGCGGAATTTTATTGCAGCCATTTGTCGCCCTCCCACCCGGATGCAATTTGAACAATTATGTCACCAGGCGCGACATCATTTTCCTCTCGCAGCGTCCCAGTGGCGCGTGAACACGTCCCCTGCCACTTGCCACGTGCCACGTGCTTCCGCGCGTCCCACTAGCCCAGTGCGCACCGCCCAGGGGCTCCAAGGACACGTGCTCTGTGCCTCGCATAGAAGGATTTTCCTAAGGATGAGCCAAAGTGACAGTTCGCGAAAGCAAGTGAACATCACATGTATTTCAGAGAAGTATCCCTCCGCCGCGACAGCTGTCCAGCCACACCCCTTCGTAAAGTGCTAATGGCTCCTGTGAAAACATACCTATGCAGAAGTCTAAGAGTTTCGCTTAAATATATGCACGTGCGCGAGTTTGGGAAATATTTAAATTTAATTACGTATGTGTAAAATCTTTTAACATGCTCTCACAATCAGTAAAAGAAAATTGCCACGAATGTAAATAGAAAGAAAAATGATTTTAAGTTGGAAACACGTGCACCGGTACGCATCTCGCATTCAAGTTCGGTTTAAAAATAAAAATAATATTTATCTCACAAAAAGTAAATTAAATGTTATATACAAAGAAAAAAGAATTCTTACACACAACTACAACCCGTACGGGAGGAGAGTAGACGCAATAAGACGATGGAAGGATACTCTTGAAGGCGGAACGGGCCAATAGGCTCAACCCATGATGATGATGATGATGATGATGATGTATAAACCATATTGTTAACATGTCATGAAATACGGTGACTTAATACGTTTTATAAGTAGACTTCGGATTTTTTAAAAAATACGTATTTACTTTTCATTTGAATGTACTGCATAGCTCGGTTACATTTCACTTTTTCATATATATTGATGGCTTACAACTATTCTTATTCCCTAATCTAAAAACTAACTCTAACTACGGGAAGGGCTAGGAAGCTACTTAAAATAATTAAATATGAATAATAGAATACATTAATCGTCTCTGTCTCTCACTCTCTCTCTCCCTCTCTCCCCCTCTCCCCTTCCCTCTACTCCTCTCTGCCCCCCTCTCTCTTGCTTTCGAGTTTATTCTCTACGATTTCATTTACACTGGACAGGCAGTTTTAGACTTTACAAAATAAATACGCATTTTCAGGCCCTAATTCTGAAATAGATATTTTAATGTAATATCAGTGTGACTCCTTGTTCTCGAGAAGTGAAATGAGTTCGTAATTAATTCCAAATGTCTACCTCAAAAGGAGTAAAACATGCGTTGTCTGAAAATCCAGGTTGTCTTACTTCACATCAATTTAATATGTTAATTGTAACATTAATTAACATACGAGTAAATTAATAAATCCCTTTTCCGTGTACGTTTTACTAGTCGCGTGTATGCTCTTATTGTTAGGGTGAGAGATGTTAAAGTATCACTTGAAAGTGATTTATCGCTTTAAAACCCTGTGTGAAGTGCGCATTACAAAATATGTAATCTTTTTCCTACAAAGCTTCCCCTTTTATGTGCCATTATTCGCACTCAGTTATTATCGAAAAACCTGATTTTTGGTTATCATCATTGTTAAATCATAATTTCAAGGAGTAAAATTATGTTGCTGTTGGAAATACAAAGACCGATGGAAATTGATTTATTCAATTACTTTTAATTATCATGGCTCTTTCGCACTCCGAATGCATTATGTTACTCGTAATCAGTTCCATTTGGTGACGCCAGTAGTCTGTACCGCGGGGAAAAGCTCGTGCCTGATGAGGAAAGTAATGAATTTCCACACTTCCCGACGTTCATTTACACTACGCACTACTCGCCACACTCTAGGTACCACACAGTAGACACAGTTCGTGCACATTATGTGTACTACGTACTATACTGCTTGCTGCACTTCTTACTACACTGCGTATTACACTACGTACTTGACATTACAGAAAGTACACATCGCCCTTTATAAAGGCGATTGTATTCCTGGCAAAGTGCACTCGCATTGCCTTAAAAACGGCAGGAAAGTCAAGACACAGAATCTCAGAAAGTTATCCATACGCAAGTTCGGTCCGTTGACCGGGAGCGGTAGCTCAGTGCATCAACTGATATCATTGCAGCGCCTTTGATCCGGAGGACCTAGGTTCGAGTCCTGACAGCAGCAAGATTTTCGACACTAGCTTTTCAGCTACGCCGAATTCACTCTGGAGGAGAATTCTAAAGGCCGGCTGCTCTGATTGGTAGTTTTCCGTGGTTGCTCCGATCAACACCAGGCGAATGCCGCAACAGTACCCTACCAAACGGGCCACGGACCGCGCACGATCTTTCCTTCCTCTTCCTTGTCCTATCCTCTCCTCTTACACACATACTTACATTAACATGCACTACACTACCACATATTCCGGGAGACCGGTCGGGAGCTTAGAGCTTGTCCCGGCTGGGGCGGTGCCCCGCTGGTGGGAGAGTCCTGGTTAGGGGGAAACCCCACTAACCGACGGTAGGTCGGCGCCGGATCTCGCCATCCAGCGGGGGAAGATCACCGCCATCTCCCGAGAAAAAAACATGCACTACACTCACGGGACTAATAACCAAAGCTGACAAAGTTGACGCGCCCGGAAACAGGGGAAAAAATCGGTCCGTTGCTGACGTGTTGGGTCCATTTCGCCCCAATGCGTGGCGCGGCGAGCAGTAGCCCACGAGGGCAGCGGGTGAACGACCGCTGACGTAACGCCGTCCATCATGCGTTCGAAAGGCTTCGCCCGGTGAAGACCAGGTGCGGGAAGGGGTCGTAAAGTTTATGAGGTCGGCGTACACGAAATTTTGAACGAGCGTGGGCTTAGTCCTGGCTGACCACTCGCTGGTTCACAGAATGGTTTTTGAATATCCAGTTATTTAGTTTGGAGTATCCAAGCTCTCAACCTGGTTCCAATTATTAAATATTATGATCCAAATATCGATCGCACAACTCACACTCTTAGTTCGAGTAGGCAGATATTAAGTTCAGCAATGACAAAACAAATTTGATCGGTTATTCAATATTGGTCTTTAAAATTTGGTTATAACTAATAATTTTTCATATATCGTTTTATTTAGTGAAATTTTTGAAAATTATGTAAAGTTGGCCTCAAAAAGTAGTAACACTTTTCATTCTTAATTTATCGGCAGTACGTAATACACAATTATCATGCTTCAAAATATTGCTTATAACTTTGTTTCACTACTTTATTATTTGTTTTCTAGAAAGAGAATATGAGAGCGGGGCACCTTACAAAAATGGAGAAATGGAGTTCTGTGAAATTAAAAGATGTTTGTTGTTTGTGTTATGAAATCCAAAACCTAAAAGCAACTAAATTCACAAGCGATTGCTTAAATTCATATTTTCCACTCCGTGTTCTCTTCCGACGAAGCAGAGAATGTTCTTTTCTTACCTGACAAGAGTTTTCTTGTTCAGCTTGTCCGAAAACTCCACTGAGGGGACCCTTAGAAAGATATGTGCGCCTTTTGGGAGTGTGGGGTTCCCGGAACTAGAGAAATCGAACGAAGGGATGGGGGAGGTAAAACATTTATACATTTGTATTATTATTATTATTATTATTATTATTATTATTATTATTATTATTATTATTATTATTATTATTATGCTGTCGTTTTTAATGTCCGCCTATGTGGATTAACATAATGTTTTGGCCAATTTATTAAGCAGTAAAATGTGGATAGTTGCCTACATGTCGGTGCACCTCTCATTTCTGACGAGGACCTTCTCAGAAAGAATGCCAATGAGAGCTTGGCCGCTGGGAATCGCCCAGAGCGGCCGAACCCGACGGCAGAGAGCGGGCTCGAACTCGGTCCCCGCGCGGGCGCTTGCGGAGCGGCCGAGCAGGCCCGCGTGCGGCGCCGCGCTATCTCCGGTTGCCGCCCCCGCCCCCGCCCCCGCCCCCGCCGCCGCCTGCGCGCAGGAAACCGCCCGCCAGACCTACTTTCACCGCGGACGCGGAGGCGCAGAGGTGGGGGACTGCCGCGGGGGCGATGGCGGTGGCAGTGCGGGCGGGGAGGGGCGTGGCGGCGAGGTCGGATCGAGCAGGGCAGGGCGGGGCGGAGCGGGGATATGGAGGAGTGGGGTAGAGCGGAGCGGGGCAGGGCGTAGGCGGAGCGGGGATAGGAAGGAGCGGGGCAGGGCAGAGCGGGGCAGAGCGGGGCAGAGCGGAGTGGGGCAGAGCGGAGCGGGGCAGAGCGGAGCGGGCAGAGCGGAGCGGGGCAGAGCGGAGCGGGGCAGAGCGGAGCGGGGCAGAGCGGGGTGGAGAGGTGAGGGCGTGGGTGGACGAGGCAAGGAGGGGCGGGGACAACCGTGGCCGTGATAGAGGCGACTTGGGCGGCAAAACTATGTAGGCAGGTAAGCGATGACGGTCATATTAAGTATTGGTGTACCAGCGTTTAATGTTTGTTGTCTGTGAAATGTGAAGTTAAACCAGTTAACTGCGCATACGGCCGTAGTTAAAACTGTTTTTGGTAGAGTAAGACAATACTGCTGTCACAGTTATTTAAACTAAACGTTGTGAGAGGATTAGAGCATCAGATTTCTGTAGTTCTCTTCTTCTTCTTCTTCTTCTTCTTCTTCTTCAAGGTAACTTATGGTTTGCGTACAAGAGGTAAGGCTGAAGTTAGAAAATGTTCAAGCATATATCTCAAAATGAAAAATGGCATTGAAAATTTAAAAAACCTGTCCTGAAGTGTTTGCTGCTCTAAATCTGTGTTGTATGTTGCTTGAAAATGTTAAAGTTGTTTTAAATTCGGAACTTTCTCTTTTGGTAGCCTTGCTTTGCATTCCATTCTCTTCCTTCCGAGAAGCGGCCTTGGCAGGAATTTGTGGAATGTTTTTCGATCAAAAATTGAATGAATGGTATGCAGCTTCGAGGATTCCAACTGTATAAAAAATAGCAATTTGCAAAAACAAAAGAGTTTATTTCATGGTACACAGAGCTTCAGTGCTACTTTTTCATTTTTTGCACGGGACTGCTGAACGAACGAAGAGCTACATGAATTCTATCTACAATATCTGCCAAAATATTTGTGTTGCGGTTGAGGGATTTTACCTTTAAAGAAATTGTCATTAAATGGGAGTCAATTTTTATTTATGGCTACATTTGGAAGCAATTAATTATAAAATAAACTACTGGTAAGAAAGTATCCATTTTTCTTTGAATGAAATATGTGTTACCGGACAATGAATGACTAGTCATAAAAATGTTCTGTTGCGATTTTGGTTTGAAAAATGGTGTATATTTTATGAGTGGGGAATACGGTACAGAAAGGCACTTGACATCAAAACGACATCCACATGTAGTTAAATGATGCCATTCTCGTAATAAAATTATTGATGAATAAGCATACGACATCCTGTAAGGTACAGAATTTACTGCTTGATATTCAAGAACATATTACTAGACCGTTTAATGTCATATCTGGCTTTTAAACCCAAAAAAAGAGGACGAGAGAAAGTACTAGAAATGCTCAATAACAGCATTTTCTACCTCCCGTTATTTCTTTGTGCCAGCCCCATTCTCCGAAGCCCGTTGTCGAAGCGCAAGGCAGTTCGCTTCGGCAGCTCCTCTCCGAAATGATTTGATTAATAACTTCCTCGCTTTTTCCGCGTCCGCCGGCGACGGCCACTGTAATTTCCAGCGCGGCCGTTTCCTCCGTCGGCCGCTAGCGCTGGCTATTCATGCGGCGCCGGTTCGCGACGTGACGCCAACTTTCGGCCGCATCCTGAGTGAAAGGCTGGACGAGGGCGTCGCGATGCATCCTGTAACGTTGTCACTTGTCCGTTGTTTATTATCGCCAAGCGCCGAGACGTTTGATTTAGATGGGGATTGATCTTCCATAAATGTAGAAACTGGAGAGGTGTCGCTCCTTCCGTTCTGAAACCTTTGCAAACCTTCCGAATAAAGTGCTACGCACATTTACCAATGCCACTTGGTACTCTATAATCAACAGGAAATTCATACAGAACTGGATATAGAATCAATTACCAATTAAATTTCCTTGTTGTCGTCCAAATTCTTTATTAGCCTCCAAAATACAATGACCCAGTGGGGATGTTTTCGTTCAGAAATAGGGGTATGGCGCGCTAATTTGCATTTACTCGTGCCTTCAGGCTACTGTAGTGCTTCCACCCATTATATTATATAAATAAAAGCTAACCCCAACCTGTAAAGTGTATTTTATTCCCATTGGTATTGTTAAATAAAATATTTACAAAATCTTCATTGAAAGAGTTAAACAAAAGTTTCAAAATTGTTAAAAATAATTCTCCTTACTTGATCTGGGAATTTAAAATGTTGTATTATCGTATTTTTATATCCATGATGTATTGGATTAATTGTAGATTACGAAACATATTTGTCAAACTAGGCGAAAAAGAAAAGCTTCTTCAAGAACTGTACGTCTGATTTACAAGAAATATCGGTCGTGGATTGCAATAGTGGCACAACTCAAAAAATACGAATTTTGAATTAATGCACTCTCCAGAATTGCGGATTGATCTTACATTCCAGCTCTTTATCATACAAGACAGTATTCCTCCAACAAATGGCAGAAGTGTGAATACAATAATGATGCATTTCAATTTAAGGTGAAAACTTCGAGCTAATTTATCTCTACATCTGATCTTTTTTTAGTTGTGCCACTATTGTAGCCCGCGAAGAATACATTGTTTTGCTGGAATAATAATATATTCTAGGTTAATAATATATTCTAGCAATTAATACACACTTATGAACTGATGGTAAGTACAACTAGATGGTTCTGGTGGCAAATGGTAATACAAGTTGTGTTGGTGGCAAATTTCATAAGTCGCTATGGTTCTGACAAGGGAACGGATTTTCATGTAATACATGTTTTTAAAGGAACAAGGTACCTGCATTAACTAATATTTTTTAGACTTTAACACGACATTCTGAACGAATTGGAACCATCCTTATTTTACATATTTTTACATATTTTGATATAATTACATTTTTTACATATTTTATCTATTGATAGATATTTCTTTACATTTTAATATATTTATAAATCGAAAATGAACATTCACATGAGAGTTCGAAACATGTGTTACTTAAAAACTAACTTTGTTACTGAAATACTTATAAAGCCACGCAATGCGCTTGTTTTAATGCCGGACCTTCGCTATTAATTGTCAAACTTACCCGTTTCCGTTCTGCTTCTCGGAAACCGCATACTCGGGATCAAGGATGAGCGGATGTATGTGAAGCAGAAGGAACTTCAACCACGTGCTTACTCATGTTTCATAGACCCCATGCATAAAACAAATATTTTTCAGATCTTTCTGGAGTCGAGGGGGGGGCGTATGATCCCTTTACCCACCTATTTCTATCACAGGCTACACGGTACTATTCTCTTGAGCTCCGGTTCCTCGTAAACAACATTGTATGTACTACGAAAGTATAGTATATTTCGGATGAAACTAGCGAATAATTGCTTCTGTAGGTGTAAAACTTTCTTTCAGCCTCTCTGAATCCATGTTACGTTCTGATTGGCAACGTTCTGCGCTCGGAAAACGCTTGGAGATGGGAATTTTAAACATTATAACGAATTTTTTATTTTACATATTTCGTATCTTTTCTTACATATTTTACAAAAAAATACATATGTATGTACATATTTGCCGACCTGGATGCCCGAGGTGGCTAAGAGCGAGTACCGACTCAACGCTTCGGTTCGAAGGGTCGCGGGTTCGAGTCATGCCTTGGGCATGGCTGTTTGTCCCTTGACTTTGTGTGTGTTGTCGCGGAGGGCCTCGCGTTCTGCTGACCCCAGATCAGAGGAGCCCGCAAGAGTGTTTGTCTAGTGTATGGTCGAATATGCGTCCCTTCGGGACGTAATGGGCAACCGGCTGTCGGCTGGATAAAAGCCCTAGGAAAAAAAATGTACATATTTTGCTTTTTTTATTACAATAAGTTCCGTTCCCTAGTTCTGACGTTTCTGAGTACGCGGTGCGGCGACCAGGAGTTTCCGCGCGTCTGCCGCGTTTTAAAAAGGCGAGTGGAATTTTTTGGGGCTGCTTGCGCGATGTTGCGCCGCAAGCGCTCGCTGCCGTTACGGAGAACGTGCCGTTTCCTGGAAACGTTCGAACGGCCGTCCTGGCTGCGAGCAGATGCGCTGCAGTCGCGGCTTGCTCCCACACATTTCAGATCCCGGCTGATTTTGCTCCAACCACGCCGTAATCGTCGACCTACGACTCTGACCGTCCACATCAGGGCTGATGTTGATGCATATTGTTGAAGTTATTGTTGATGTTTAATATTACGATGTTTATTATATAAAATAGTAACAATAGCAATGTCCGTTACCTCTGTAATACCATAGTAAACTAATTTATTGAATCTGTTGTGATGAGAAATGGTCATAGCGGAGACAGTATTAATTATTACATTTCTCCTGTTTTCGTCTTTTAACTCAGTCATGTTGGAAAGTCAGTCGCAAACGGACTGAAGTAATTACGAAAATATGTTATTGAGTCTCAAGACCTTCAAACTAAGAAGCAAGATTTTTTTTTTGTTATTGAAGGTCACATGAACATCCAGGTCAATAGCGACCACTTTTGGAGTTAACGGTATGGTAACTATGAAGATGAAACGAAATGGTGATGATAAGGGGTGAAAGGACGAATACAAATACAACCATGCCTGAACCCGAACCCGCGCCCCTTCGGTCGCAGATTACTATGACACTACAAGCAAGATCTTAATTTGAAGTCTGGAGATGACTCTTCAACCTTCTGCCTTATAATGACCATGATGTGTTTGTGAAGATCTCGCATCTGCATATTACGTCGTACGCATATTTTGAAAACGGATTTGCGTGAAATATGAATATTTATGACTCTTGGACAAAAGTAAATTTATGTCCAATACACATGAAATTAAATATAACGAGTATTGTATTAAACATATATTTGGCACATTGTCATACAAGTATTGTAAATAGAATCAATACTTCATATAGAACACGCTCAATTGGGTAGACTCTAAAATGTAATAATACGTACATAGTGGTGCTCTTTTTGTGTTTGCAATTACATGAATATCCCCATTCTGCTTAACTATTAGCTTACGTCACACGTCTCTTTACTTCATTCCGGACAATTCCCAGAAATCGACCTTGCGGTGCGCCGCAAATTACTCAATTCTCAATTCGATTCTATTCGATTGCCAAAACATTCTCAGAGTTTGTGTTCTCGGCCAAAAAGCTCCCGTGGGACCACGCAACGTGCAACCGTTTACCAGCACGCGATTATTAGTACAGTCTCCGCTCCCTCGGCTGCCCCGTTGGTTTCCCTGAGGGCGCAGTGGCGGAGGCCGAAAGTATTTTGGTGGTTGGGGGGGGGGAGGGTAATTCAAACCCCATAAATGTTATTGAAATGGTATTTTTTATTTGTAAGTATGAAGCTTTTTGATGTTAGAGTATTATCTCAAAGAGTTTATTGTTTTGGATGTGATAAAATCTGTATATTATGGTAATTATTTTGAATAAATATAATAACATTATAAAGATTGTTGGCTTTGGAGAGGGGGGGGACATGGTATCCACGACTCCCCTTTATTTTTCCGTTACTGTTCGAACTGCCACTGCTAATGGAGGAAGGTACAGAAATGGAGTTTCGAGAAAGGAAGAATCGGGCACTTTCTTTGATTTTTCCAAGGGGTGTTTCAGTATGTTGCGAGATGGTGAATTCGACAAATCTCTAAAACAGTTTGATGCAGTATCACCTTTCTTAGAACGTGCTCATTGCTAGTTTATTACAAATGAACAAGAAATGAGTTTTAATGTAGCATGTAGTGGCCTGTGGTCATGGTAAAGGGAAATGTGTCAGTATCACCGTTTTCTACCGTTTAATTCCGTCGCCCGGAAGAAGAGTAAGAATCAGAAAAATAACAATAATACCGTGTATCAACGTGATGAACGATGAATTGTTAATATGGAATTTGTGTTGGAGATAGTCATCAATAATCACAAAAAAAAAATTGTAAGTAAGGAAATGTCTATGTGGTCACGTATGGTGAGAAAAGAGTATATTTTGTTCTCTGTATTGAACAATCTTTTTCTAGAAATCCACAAAATGAATTTCCCATTCGCAGGATGTTAGCGAATTTTGATGGAGTAAGCACATACATTAATCGAACTTACTGATAAGTAGGGACCAGATTTCAATGCAAAGGCATATTTTCCCACTTCATTAAAAAGTAGGCACATTTGTTGTGTGCAGGATACACCCTATTTCCAGTTATTTCAAAATGATTTTGGGGTTAACTTTTTGTATATTTCGCCTGTTTGCTTAATATGCATCATATTTCTGTAAATTGCTAAATATTTTGTACATTTTGCATAAAAAGTTTATCATCACTCATATTTATTTATTATGTATATTAAAAAAAATTAATATTTAATTTTGTAATGTGTATTTCTATATTCGTAGTTTATAGTAGCTAATATCAGTTTCCTGTTTCTGAATTTTGCATGATATTCAACAGAAAAAGTACGATTATTTCCAGTATTATGAGTCATCTTAAAAATCGGTTACGCTGATGAACTAACACTTGACTTGAACTCATATAGTCACATGGAGGCTTCCCTTAGAAATTTAAGCTAAAAAGGATTCGAAAAGGAAAGGAACTTCCTTTTTACTGATATCAAGGTGGCTTTTAATGAGCTTTCAGAATTTTGTTAAAACGTGGTTCTAATGCTAATTGTTAAATGTATTTTCGGCAAGACGTTCCATTGTGGAAACGATTACTAGTAATACAACGTTTCATTGAGTTCATTGGATGAAATTCCATTGAGTTCATTGAGTGACTTTATGAGTTCAACATTTCATTGAGGTAAAGTAGCAGAAAAATTCCAGATGAAAGTACTGTGCATAAAAATATTGGAAATAGTGCTATAATAAATTATTATATTTTACGGGGCATATTTTAGAGCTTTGTACTGCATCAATGCATATATTTCACAAAATAATCCTTGTTTCTAATGATAAGTAATATACGTAACTTCATTTACGAACGTTTCTTAGAAAAAGCGTTTTATCGAAGAGAATAGCTATAAAACCAGCAATGAAGTTGAGAATTTTAATTTCATGAGACTGAATTAAATTACCGAGAATTCTTTCCATTACATAATGATACGAAGAGAACGAAAAGACTGTTGAAGCATATCGCTATAAAAAGTAAAGTGTTATTGGTATCAGAGATACAATGCAGCGAAAATATAGTGAAATTCAAAAGATCAACATGGTTATCCTTGTTGTTTTCTGGTGCTTTGCCGAGGAAAACACACCGTGGCATTGCTATGCGAGTTAACCTTGGAGGGCATGCTTATCAGAACGCGATGCAATAAGAAATGTTCCATGAAAAACCTTCTTTTCCCTTATCTCGAAACGCTTAGGAAAAAGTCGTGCTATAATGGGGCTATTGTCTTCTTGGTGCTTCCTTTATTTCCAAGGACAACTTTATTACTGTAGCATGCGGTGCACTGTAAAATATCTGTCCACCGTAACGGAACAACGAAACGTTTTATGATTGCACGCTTTACAGTTATTCCATATCTACCTGTGTGGCTTTTCGTAGAAATCGAGCTGTAGAAGCGGACACAAACAAGAAAAGACATTGCGTTTGTACCAATAAATGATAGTATTGTGAGAAATCGTAAACGTCATATTAGCTTTTGGTATGGAACATGCGTTATCTTCTATTTATTTATTTGATTGATCGATTGATTTTTTCGTGTTTCCGGGCGCGTCAAAGGCGTTGGTCATCAGTCCCGTAAGTGTAGTCCATGCTTTTCACCGGTAGGTGGCGGTGATATTTCCCCGCTGGATGGCGAGATCCGGCGCCAACCTACCGTTGGCTAGCGGGGTTTCCTCCTAATCAGGACTCTCGCACCAGCGAGGGACCGCCCCAGCCGGGACAAGCTCTAAGCTTCTGGCCGGTCTCCCGGAATATGTGGTAGTGTAGTGCAAGTTAGTGTAAGTGTGTGTGTAAAGGGAGAGGATAGGACAAGGAAGAGGAAGGAAAGTTCGCGCGCGGTCCGTGGCCCGTTTGTTAGGGTACTTCTCCAGCATTCGCTTAGTGTTGATCGGAGAAACCACGGAAAACTACCGATCAGTTATTTATTTTAGTCGTTATTAGAATAATGAAATTAAACGTAAGTGTGATCCTACAAATAAGCCCACAAAAGTTGGAGGTACTAAGAATTCAAAATATTCTCATTAATCAAGAAGCTTATTTATCCTTTTTATTTGTTTATTAGGCTGTGGTTCAAACTGATTTTAGAGTTTTCAGAAACATAAAAGGATCTGCCAAAGAAAATTATAAAACGTTACAGTTCGACTAACATTCCGATCTTAGTTACGTTTACTCGCAATGTTCAAAGCCTCAAGCTTCATATAGCCCAATATTTATCATACGCAACACATCGTTGCTCCAACGTGATGCAGCAGAAACGTGCTGTATTGATTTTAATACCCAGAACAAACAAAAGACGTGAAGATAGCGAAGCTTATTAATTCCGCGACATACAGGTCAGGTGGTCTCTCAACCCTCAAAGGTAATTGATTGGAACACTGCGACAGACCAAACAATTAGCACAAGTGGCCTTTGAAGCGGATTTTTGGTCTTGCAGCGAGCGTTCCACGCGCCCGCATTGAATATTCATCAGGCAGAGGCCGCGGCGGCGGCGGCGGCAGCGCGGGCCCGAACCAGGCGGACGCGATTCGGAACTCGAACAGCTCTCCGTGCGCACACAAAGAGCGCGTTGCTCACCCGCGAATCGATTCCGCGAGAATTAACCCATCGCCATCTCGGCCGACAAATGGACTAATTAGAGGCACACCCCCGCCCCGCCCCTCCGGCCCCCGCCGGCCGCCCGGCCGGCTGCCGCCGCAGCCGCTGAATTCCGGATGCGGCCCTGCGGGCGGGTAGGGGCGGGACGGGCTTTGCGGGCCTTAGTTGTCTTCGGGCGACCCAAGGGAACTCGGGTTTTGCTCACGGAATAAAAGAGATTGTAGTTCTGGGGGATATTATCGTAAATTGTGGCTGTTCTTGCCGTAATTACTGCTTTTGCTATTGTAGCGAGGGTTTTCTATCTCCGATCTCAAGGGGGAGATCTGCGGGGGCGAGCGAGAGGCAGGAGGGGGAGGGTCACAAGGTCAGAGGAGGGTTGCGGGAGGAATCGAAACAGCATAGCGCACCTTCGAAACGTGTTGCCTTAATGGGCAGGAAGTTGCGTTTTTTTTTGTTTTTTGTTGAGAATTTGGATGAATAATGAATTAAAGATGACCCCGTGTCAACTCTTTTATTTCAACCTCCAGTGGAATGAAAAGGTCTTTCTTTAGGTTCAGCGGAATGGCTCCGGATATTCAAAAATATATAATTGAAGATCCTGTTCTCTTACCTTTATCGTACGTAGATCAGTTAATTGGAAAACGCCTGATTATTAAATTCAGAAATGCGATCTCTAAATTCAGATTAAAGTCGCTACTACAGTGCTACTAATTACTGTTTTCATTATTGATTATCAGTCCCATTCATCTGATTCGCTCTTTGTGTCGTAACTTCAATAATAAAATCTGATAGTGTCAGAAATGAGCAACGATTGGAATCTGAGACATCAAAATCGCAATTGTGAATTTAAAAAATATCATTATGCACAGAGAAAATAATCGAAAGTAACTGCTATTTGAATAGTTACTGCATTTTCTCCTCTCCTACCATGGTCCTAGTTTTCTCCTCTTACAGAGCACTGAAACTAACCGAAACTATTAAAAGGCTGAAACTATCAAGGATGTACCTTGATAACCCTCTTCTTCGAATTTCATCTCCCGATTATTCTTGCAACATCAACGAGGAAACTGCCCACACCAGGACAAACATTTCATCCTGGGATTCCCTGCATTTTCCTTAAGCTTCTAGCGATTATCTTTGTTGTTGGAGGGGTGCCTTTTACATAAGCCTTGCGAGAAATCACGCTTTGACAACGTGACTATCTTCGCAGAAATGTAAATGGTAGTTTCGAAGGCTGGAACTGATTGGAATGAAGATCCGACTCTGTTTGGAATTTATATCTTGGGTTCTTTCTGAACTTATAAAGAGTTTCTTAGGTAGGAAATCAAAGTTGAAAATTGATACAGGTGAGGTGTTGAAGTTTTATAACGAATAATGAATAGTAGATGCTCTCGACAAAATTCAGCGTTCCATTTGGTATGACCTGAATATATTAAATGGAGTAGTAAGGGCTAGTTGAGGCTGACCATTCAAAATAAAAAAAAAATGCCAATTTCATTCGCATGACTATTTATGTGCTGGCTGAAACGGACCACGCATACATTTTTTAAAATGAAATCTCCTCATGCAGAAGGTTCCCAGAATTCACACAATGACGTATATTGAATGTGTTTTCATTACGTGCTATTAGCTACAAGATGCTTTGAGACTGAAATATATTCGATCTCACCTTCCCAGAAACCCTCGCTAGGGAATTCCATGAAAGGAAAGGCTGCCGACAGATTTAATATCTTATCCATGGCGCAATATGGCTAAAACTTGAAAGGGTGAAAGTTTGTAATAATGCGGCTGGTAATTTTATTATTTCTTTCTTCTCTTCTATTTCTTTACACGAGTTAGAGTATTTCAAAAGCAAGAAAATTGAATCTCAGAGTAATATCTAGTGAGTGAAAATATATATTTGCACATTTCATTGTATAAAAAATTTCGCGAACTAGTTCATGTAAACACGATAGAGTTAAGTGGGAAAGTAGAGAAGTTGGCTTTGGCTTGATGATTGAAGGCTCTGACGTTACGAGAATACTACAGGTCTACAGACACTGTGTCCAACCGGCATGATGTTTTCTTACTATATAGAATGTTTCCCTTTTGCTGAAAATAAAATGAATTTTTATTTGTTCTCTTACAGTTAATATTTGTAGGTTAAACAATTGATACATTGAATTCAATTAGTGTAGAAAATTATTAAATGGTAAATTTTTAATGTGAATCAATCGTTTCTGGAAGAGGGGCTGAAGCCCGAAGAAACCATCCTCTCTTGGGCGGATACTGTTTATTGTTTAAATTGCGGAGCTGAATATAATAAGAGTCCGTAAGTTCGGAATATCTACTTAGGCCCTGTGAGCAAATTTGTGCCTCTATTTTGGTCGAAATAAATGGCTTTAAAAAATTAAGGTTATTTTTTAACTACTGAGATCGTGTAACTACCATCGTAAGTGATATTGGGGTTAACAGTAACTGTAAACAGACGCACATAAACATCCATCCCCAGGACGGGATTCGAATATGTGACCCTTCAGGCACGAATGCTACAGCTCTTCAGCCTTTGCGACCTGGACTATCCAGCAATGCCTTTACATATGCCTGTTTTATCAAAAATAAATATCGCTAGTGTACCCGTGCGAGTTCTCTCACATGTTACACCCCATCCTCTTCCCTATTTTTCCAATTCTATATTAAGCTTGTAATATACCTTTGAAGATCTTGTTGTCCTCCATCATTTGTTCTAAATGTCTCCTTATAACAATACACCCTAGCCAGTACAAACTATTTTACATAATTTAACGTTATTACCGAACAGAGAGGTACATCCGTGTAATTCAGTCTCGTGGAATATCCAATAATTTGTTTAATTTCACATGCAGTGGAAGATTCTACAGGCTCTGTAAACATGGGGTTGAATCGAGATGCGTCGAACCACCAAAAACGTAATTTAATGTTTAAGAAGATCTCATTCTATAGACTATTACGTAAGGAACGTTTCATTGAGGCCTTAGGGCTAAATTTTAAATTTGAAGGCCCTAAAATGCTTTGTTTAGGAGTTATTTCAGAATATAGCCGACAGGGTTGCGGGTTGCATTCGCAATGAATATGTAGTTACGTTTTTTAAAACAAATCCTTCATATTTTTAAAGTCGAAGTGCAATTCGTCACGTCTCTGTGAACTTCTCTTTCTGTAGACACCTCATTTATAAAGATACATTATACTACTGAAATAATATAGGTTGGAGACGATTGTACAAACGCCTAAACTTCCGGGCTCTAACGTGTAACGGACGCAGGAATGGAGTCGGTGGTATCTAGTGAAGAGAGCGGTGGCTGGCGGTGGGAGGCTGCGGTGGCGGTCGGCCTTGGACCGCGCGCAATCCCAGCGTTGTGTTTACTCTGCGACGCCGCCGTCTGCCCCACCCGCCGTGCCGGGCCGCGCTGGAGCCGCTCCGCCGGACCACCTGCGACCAGCCCCGCTGCTGGCTGCCCGCCAGAGCACACGCGGCGCGCGGCGGGCGCTCGCCCTGCGACCACGCCGCTTCCCCGCGCGCGGTTCGCTTTCATTCGCTCGCGTGTGGGCGGGGCCCTCGCCACCGCTCAGCAAGCGCTCTCGCCGCGATAAATCGGGCTCTGCGCCACTGTTTCTCCGGAGGACTCGTGGAGGAGGGCGTAAGGGATTCATTTGCGGCGTCCTGAGAACTCCATAGTAGTGGAAGAGAGCAAGATGGGTTTGAACAGGGGTGTCCAACTGGCGGGGCCCTCGCCACCGCTCAGCAAGCGCTCGCGCCGCGATAAATCGGGCTCTGCGCCACTGTTTCTCCGGAGGACTCGTGAGGAGGGTGTAAGGGATTCATTTGCGGCATCCTGAGAACTCCATAGTAGTGGAAGAGAGCAAGATGGGTTTGAACAGGGGTGTCCAACTGGCGGGCCCTCGCCACCGCTCAGCAAGCGCTCGCGCCGCGATAAATCGGGCTTTGCGCCACTGTTTCTCCGGAGGACTCTTGGAGGAGGGCGTAAGGGATTCATTTGCGCGGTCTTGAGAACTCCATTGTAGTGGAAGACAACAAGATGGGTTTGAACAGGGGAGTCCAACTGGATGAAACTGCAGCACTTCTGACCGGGAGATCCTAGGTTCAAGTCCTGTCGGAGGCAAGATTTTTGACACTAGGTCGAATTCAGTCGCAGCCTGGGGGAGAATTCTAGGGGGCGGCTGCTCTGCTATCTCCGATCAACATCAGGCGAATGCCGGAGCAGTACCGTAACAAACTGGCCACGGACCGCGCGCGATCTTTCCTTCCTCTTCCTTGTCCTATCCTCTCTCCTTATATACACACTTACACTAACATGCACTACACTACCACACATTCCGGGAGACCGGTCGGGAGCTTAGAGCTTGTCCCGGCTGGGGCGGTGCCCCGCTGGTGGGAGAGTTCTGGTTAGGGGGAAACCCCGCTAGCCGACGGTAGGTCGGCGCCGGATCTCACCATCCAGCGGGGGAAGATCACAGCCATCTCCTTAGTAAAACATGAACTATACTTACGGGATTAATGGTCTAAGCTGTTGACGTGCCCGGAATCACTAACAACCAACCAACCAAACAATACCTTGGCGCGTGAGGGCCTTGTCTTCACAATGGAATATGGCACGGCTTTTAGCGTCTTTCTCTGTCGTGCCGCTAGATGTAGCTCGATTTGCAGCACTGCTCGATATGTTCGCGATTTTGCGTCATGTAGCGGCGCGACCGTGGAAGACACGTAAAGCGTGAAGAAAAGGCTGACCGCGCCAAGATATAACAACCGAAGTATATGCGCCTAGCGCTTGCCCCCTGCCGGAATCAAAACCCTCCTTTAATGTAAAAATAGATCAAGTTCAGACCTTAGGATTTTTTCTAGTAAATTAAGAAATTCCAAATCACTCCAGCGCATTTCACTGCGTAATGCATTGTACGTCCTGATATCGCGTGCCCCCCGTCATTAATGAAAATGTGGCCCGCAACCATATGAAAGGTTTTAGTTGTGGCCCTTCAGACCTTGGAAGTTAGACACCCCTGCGCTATAAAATAGCAAATCAACACTTTTGTTTGTTTCCAATGGTTTATTTTTAGGAAGCGAACATGAAATGTACATAGATTCCTCTTCAAAAAATATCATACTGTCTCTAAGCATTAGTTTTAAAAATATTATATAATTTATATAATTTTTGCTGAGTACTTACCAACACTCCCATTGATTAATAATAGGGAATCGTGAAAATAGTTACTACGTCTAATTCTATGAGCTTAGGGACAGACAAAGCATTGAAACTCGAAATGTGTCGGTAGTATGTAATAGTAGTGAAATCATTATTCAACCACCTATAATAATAAATAACAATTCTATAAGCCTTTCTTCACGTTTCTGCGTCAAAACCTAACATATTCATGTTTAATCTTTATTCTTAAAATCGAATTCACATTTATGTCAACTCACAAAACCCCACATTCGCAGCAGTAATATTATCTGCATGTGAAACAATATAAATTGCGTCAACCGTACTATTCCAGCTGGGTGGTTCCATATCACCTTCTTCGATACTTTCTTCATTTTGTAATTATCGCAGTTTGTTTTGAAGGTGAAAATTATATAATTTAGTAACAGAATCACCCTACTAGCGTCCTATAATAAAAGACCCGTGTTGCGAAAAGCAGTAGTGATAAAGCAAAGGTTTTCCATTTCTTTAAACGAAAAATTCTCTTGCTTCTCAACAGTGAAATTCTCCTTCATTTTTACTACATATTTGGATCGATTCTAATTTGTCCTCAGACTGATACTGTCGCTCATTTCACACTTCCCTGACGAGCGACAAAAATGTTGACAGCCGTGACGTTGTCGCTGCCGCGTCCATTTCGAAATATAGAGAACGCACGATAATGAGGGACGCTAAATGTGGGTACTAGCGTCCATGCGGCGAACGCGGAATGATTGTGATGTCCCTCCCGGACAAACTACGATAACAGCTGTTCGCATGGCGCGTTATTAATCTCTTTAATATTCAAGAATTACGGACATGCACACATAATTTGTCCACGAGCAAAACTTCAGCGTGAATTAATCGTAATTTGCATGTTATCACCCCAACTGCTATTGCAACTTATACATCATGCCCTAACGTCACAGGAGTACAATTATCGTGTACAAAATTAAGTGGAACATGGTGATTAACTTGATTACGGATTCAACACAAAAACATTTGATGTAAAGTTACTGCCTAAATTAATTTATTCTATTATCCTCCGTTCTTGTAGCGTTAATGAAGCGATTCCCATACAAAGGGTTCATTCGCATTTTGAAATCATTCGCTGATATATTCTAGTAATCCTCCAGTGCATTTTCTTGAGCTTAATTGCTCGTCGTAATTTACAAAATTTGCCTAGCCTTTTGTGCGTTCCATTCGTAAAACCTAGTGTTGTTCTTATTTAAGCGTTTTTCTCGATATCCATTATGAGTGGCATAAACGACAACACTACGAAAAATAACAGTATTAGAACAGTAAACTAAAAATCGATATTTTTAAAATGTTCCATATCTGTCAACAGTTAATTCGTATTATCACCTTACGGTTTAAATAATAAATAAATGATTTATAGGATGTAATGCAAACATGCAATTTTGTGAGAATCGCTGCTGGAAAAATGTCATCGCCGAGACAGTAATATTTCTGGTTCAATAATCTGTAAGAGTCGAGTCCACATTTCAAATAGAACATACTAAATCATGTGTGTTCCTCCACAAGTATTGCATTACACATTGGCAAGACTAGAAAAATGGCAAATACTTATATTGGATTTTAATATACACACTCAGTGTGTAATAAACGCTATGTCTAATTAAAGGTTTGTATCTTGATAAAAAGTTACAGCTTGATTCTGTCTAAAAAAATATACATTAAAATCTTAGGAAACTATACGCGGATAAAAGTACAGGAACGCATGATACTTGCAGTTACGTATTTAATTTTTTATTACATATTATTAGACAAAAGGTTTAAGAGAAACAACAACATTTCAATATTTTTGTGAAAATTAATCGCCAAACAGCGATATTTGCGGCGAGAATTTAAGCAGTTTCGGGAAACATTCTTTTCAAATTAATTTCCAGAAATTTTGAGGGGCATAACACTTTTTAGTCTGATAAATGGGTCTGACTGAAGCTCACTTCACTAATTTCCATTTGAAAGTTGCAGGACATCTCATTCCAATCTCTGTTGGGTTGTTGAACCATGCATGTCCTGGTTTTAGAAAGACAAAGTTCTGGAATGGCTGATGATCCATCTTGTTTATTGTTATTTCAATTCAAAGCATTAAGAAGGTTATACCATTTTTACCAAATGTTTAAATAATATTTTTATTCAGTAAGAAGGGAAAATGCCAGCAAAATGAATTAGAGGGATGCAGGCGGCCCGCGGGTTGAACCACATTGCTCTATGCCACACTCTGTGATCTTCTGTATTTTCGTCCTAAATCTGTTCGACGTAGGACTGGACGATAATTATCTCCCCAGCAGTAAAATACTTGAGGGGGGGATGTAAGGTTTCTTAAAAAAAGGTACAAAACTCTTGCACTTTGCCTTGGGATATTAAATGTAGAGAGGATCCTCTCTTCCCATGTTTAGTGACTGCACAGGAAAAGGAAGATCTGGAAAACTTTGCCACTGCACTGGGGGAAACGTTAAAATTTATCTGCTAGTGGTGCGTGGAGCTGCTCTGAGAGAGATGAGAAGTTTCGCACGTTTGCAGACTGCAAATGTTTGATGGAGGGCCCCCGACGGTGGATATTAAAGTTATAAATTCTCCCCTTTCGAGGATCGAGGGAGGAGCGGATGCTACGCAGTTATCGCAAGGAACAAAATCCGATTTCGGCAAAAGTGTCTCCAGAATACGCTTATTTAAATGAAGGAGGAATCGTGATCTATGTAATTGTTTCTTTAATGTGCTGCTTTGCAAAGAACAGCAAAAATTTACATTTTATTGGGTTCAGGCCAGGATCTTTTATACAGACATTTCCTGTTAAAATGTTTAATGCAGGAGGGTCGTTCCCAGGCGTATTCTAGGAATCAAGAACAAACTCCAGATGCTCGTACTGTCAATATTTATATTTAAACCTGATTGGAAAATCGAATGACTTAACATTCACCGCATTAGAAAATTCACTCTTTAAATATTTACTATTAAATTAATGAAAGAAATCATAATTGTACCAATTTCTTATGTTTCTAATAGTGTGGAGTTGAAATTTAAAATTAGATGTTAGAGAATCCTGCTTACACTGCAAAACCACGTTTTTAAAGTGACATCACTATCTGAAAAGAACGGAAAGTATCACATTGTATCAGTACATCCTTTGAAAACAACTTTTTAAAAGAACATTGATTTTCATAGATAATCAAAATGTATGAACAATTTGCCAAAGATAGTTTCGAATTCGCTGAAAATAAATTAGTGTATGAAGGTGCAAGAAATTGTCATCAACTTAGGCGGAGCGCCATCAATAAAATCTCACCTTACCAACTTTTTTTACATTTTTATCGAATACTTATATTTTGAGATTTTATTCTCCGGATATAAAGTTTAAACTTTTCATGCACGTTTTCGGCACTACTTATAAAGTCTCGAAAGCAATATTTCGCGAAAGCGATAATATGTTGTTACAAGTTATAACAAAGGGAACCCACTTTGTTTTGTAACTCCTCTGTGTAATATTAGCTGCAAACCGACCGCCTCTTGTCTGAAAATGGTAGTAAGCGCCTCGGTATTCCACCTCCGCTCGACCCGGATTTTGCGAAGGCTTTGGGAGGACAAAACACGCCCTACATGTTTTGCGGTATGAGGCGAAGCTAACTTTCCGGAATTACTTGAACCTCCAGAATACCCTACAATTACCTTTATGTTGGAGTTCAGGGTTTAAGCAGTTTTAACATAGCATCGTCGCCAAGTTCAAAGCAATTAAGTACATTTCAACGAGGCTGTAATGAAAACATCGTCTTACTTGGTGTTTTTGGTGAAATGATTCACGGTATGGGCATATTGTAGTATCTTACGTCATTGATTATCAACGCATCCATGTAATATAGTGACTGTGTTTGGAAGCACGATAAATTATTTTTGGGAACTGCTCATTAGTTTTTGTTTTTTCTGGTAATATTGACAGTTATGTGTACATACCGTAACAATACGTGGCAACTGCAGACACGAATAACGGAATGACTAATTTACACGAATAACTAATTTTTTGAGAGAACTATATGCAAATGGGTTAATGCATAGTTCAAACACAGAATGTAGCTAGTATTTTATTACTTTTCTACACAGTTTCGACCATTGCATCTACAAATAGTTATATTGTGAATAAAATATTGAACAAGAAAAATGTATTTAATAGAATACGTAAATGTTAGAAAATGTAGATATAATTTTAAATTTTTTATAAATTCCAGGAGTCTACATGTAAATTTGTATGTTCATTTTTAGCTTAGCAACTTCCACGTGTTTAATTTTGTACGGTCAACGGTAGAAACGATAATAATGAGAATGAACGTAGGAAATTCCCATAAGAACACCAATCCCAAACGAATCCCTTCCAAGCGAGGCAGTAAATCGCTGATACGACATGACAACTCATTTTCCACAAAGTTAGCGCTCCAAATCGCAACTTCCGCGTTGAATAACGCGCGCACGGAGCCGCACAGAAATTACATGGAGATGAACACGCGCGCGGGGCGCCTGGACGGCAATAACGAGTGCGAAGAGTTAGCGCCTGGCCGAATTGTCACCACTCGCCATGCAATGCCTCGCCCCTCCACGCCCCGCTCCTTCCTCTCCGTTGTCTTCCGCTCGTCCCCCCCCCCCGCCGTGCCTAGCTCCCCGCTCCGCCCCACCCCCGTCCGCCCGGTAGACCAGACCAGACACGTCCCAGCCCGCCCCACCCAAGCCCGACCCATCCCTTCCTGGTGCATCCCTTTCTGGCACACTTCGTCCCGTCCTTTTCTCACTGCCCCGCTCGTCCTTGCCCTGCAATTTTCGTCCGCGCTCGCTCGTACTCCCACGCTGTCCCCCACTCCCACTCTCTTCCACCCCGCTCTCTCCCACCAGCCCCTCACACCCCGCTCTTTCTCTCACCTAGCTCTCTTCTGCCCCGCTCACACCCACCCCGCTCTCTCCCACCCCCGCTCTCTCCCACCCCTCTCTGCCACCCACTCTCTCCCAACACCGCTCTCTCCACCGCTTTCTCCTGCCCCGCTCTCCACCCTCGCTCTCCACCCTCGCTCTCCCACCCTCGCTCCTCCCACCCTCGCTCTCCACCCCCACTCTCCCACCCCGCTCTCCACCGCTCTCCCACCCCGCTCTCCCACCCCGCTCTCCCCACCCCCGCTCTCCCACCCCCGCTCTCCCACCCGCTCCCACCCGCTCTCCCACCCCGCTCTCCCACCCCACAACTCTCCACCCCCGCTCTCCACCCCCGCTCTCCCACCCCCGCTCTCCCACCCCCCGCTCTCCCACTCCCCGCTCTCCACCCCCGCTCTCCCACCCCCGCTCTCCCACCCCCGCTCTTTCCCACCCCCGCTCTTTCCCACCCCCGCTCTTCCTCACCCCCGGCCCCGTTTTTCTGCAGCACTCATTCGCATCGCGCTCTTCCTCGTCCCATTTTACCTCCCCACTTATTCCCTTCTCCCGATCTTTCCCACCCGCTGTCCCCGCGCTCTCTGCCCTCTCCGCCTCATCCCGCGCCACCAGCGTCGCCCCGCCCCGAGACAAGGGCCGCTTTTTGCCCGCGGCGGCGTCGCCGTCGCCGGCAGCGCGCGAGCAGTCGAGCGGAATACGCCGCGTAATAGCCCGCGGCCCCCGCGCCTAGGTTAAACAGGGGCCGCGCGGAGGGGAGAGGGCCAGCGGCAAAAAGCTCGCTGCCGAAAACCGCGATCTGCGAACACGGGGCGGGATCGTCGGTGGGCGACGGAGCAGCTGCGAGCGCTTATGAATTCTACTTCCGCTGTCTTTTAAAGTAAAACGTGCCCCACCCCATGTGGTGCACCATGATTCATGCTCTAGACTGGCACATTTGCTGTCCTTCGGAACTGCAGGCATCGGAACTCGCGGCTCTTCTACATTTACAAGGTTTGTCACACTTTGTAAAGGGTTTCGTAAAGTTTGTGTACGAGTTAAAATATACACATCACCATGTAATCCTGATGCATAACAATGGCCTAATTAATGTAATTGACCCTGAGCTTCATTGAGTTACGGAGATCCTTTATGATATTGAAATATTGAATTTAAAAACTTAATGTGTTTGTGTTTGTTCTTTCAACAAATTAAAATTGTTTAAAAAGTATCGGATGTTCGTAATCAGTGGGCGCCCTAAGCACAAGTTTAGCCTGCGTGTGCATTTGTCCACTCCTGTACAAAACCGGTTTGGCAGAAGAGACGAAGAAATCCATTTTCAAGGAACGTTCTATTGTTCTTCTAAATTTGCTCCGCAACCCATTTCTAATCCAATTCTTAATGCTAAGAAATCCCGTTACGTGATATTCTAAATTCTTAATTACATTTTATTGTAGCAGTTTTTTTGTTTCTTTGTAAATGGACTGTCATCGTATCTTATAGATGGCATCATATGTCGAAATTCGTTTTGCATAGGTCCGAAAAATTCTAATATAAATAAAGAGCAAAGATTCTATGGCGAACTGTCGTAATACGACGTTGGTGGAAAGGTAGTTACAAGGTTTTGAGAAAGAGTAGCGAATGCAGGAGGAGTGAAGAACGAACGCGCGATCGCAGCAAGACCTTCATTTCTACGAAGCGTGGAATCGAGGACGGAAGGAAGAACGTAAATGGCAATCGCACGGGGTATGATTTGGCAGAAATGTTCGAAAGAGGTACAATAAAAACGTGAGGAAAGAAGTGTCTGGGGGCGGAAGTGACAACGATGACGTAGACATTTGACATCGTGACGTACTGTGAGAAAAAGCTACTAACTCCTAAAAAAGAACTTTGTCGCCCGTATTTTTAAGCAAAATTACGCGAAAAGTAATAAAATTTTCGAAAAATTGTACATGACCTTATTTCAAAATGTATCTTTAAGAAACAGATTTTATTAAGGAAAAAAATCTCTATCTTTAATATGTTAGTTGTAGGAAGACGCCAAAAATATTTTGAACTTTTGCAATTTTCGAAAAATCACGGTTTTCAACGAACATGAGACCTGCACGATTCTCTTAAACGTTTTTCACGCTATTCAACAACAAAATATAATAAAAAACGATGGAGACATTTTTTTGAAAATGTGGAAAATGTCCCAAGGACTTCACTTAAAGTACCCTAAAATTAAAATATCAGTTTCAAATTCAAGGTGCCGTGACAACAGCCAGATCGATTGGGAATATCAATTTTGGAGAAAATCGCATGAACGGTTTTGTCGCTAGCATTGTTCACAGACAGAGAGACAAACAGACAGAAGTTTTGCCATTATTCGATTTTTCGGTATCAAGGACCCACAAAACATTGAATCTGGCTACACTACGTGCTAAAGGATTTTTTCTAAATTTAGCAACTGGATTTATTCACTTTTTCGTTACCAGGGCCCCGCAGTTTTTCTGGCGAAAATTCGTCGTTTTTTGGCGCAGCATTACATAACTTCCTCTCTACTCCGTAGCAAGAAAGGAAAAAATGATAGAACGCGAGGCGGAAGAAATGCCAGGCCTCCTGCCTCGTGAATCTGTTTTGCCCACTTTCGTCGGCTGAGTGGCAAGACGGAGATGGAGAACGAGGGCGCTGCACTGGTCGCGTTCAGGGGTCGCTCCCGACTAGTGTTGGCAAGTGTAGTGGTGTGGTAGCAAGTGACTAGTGTAGTGGTTTTACCAAAACATCGATACATTGATGTTTCGATACATCGCTAAAGGATTTTCGATGTCGATGAAAAATTCGACGAAAAAACAACGGTGTTTTAATTATAGACATGCTATTTTCCTATCCATTTTTAATTACAGTAGGTAAAAGGGATATATTTTATTGCTTGGTTACTAGCACGTTTGTAGTATGTTAATAAAATTATTGTCGAATGTCAAGAATAAAATTAACAATACAGAACATCGTGTTTCTCTTACTTTACCCTTTTGTACTTCCATTCGTGCATCGTCGAAGCAATTCACCTAAACTTCCCTCAGATTGCACAAGTGAAATTTGCAGCGTGATAAGAGGATGACGCAAAACAACGATATTGCTATAGATTGCGATATTGCTATAGATGATATAGAAGCAAACGTTTGCTGCTACTCTGCAATTTTTCTTAACCCCTTTATTTAAAAAAACAAACAAAAACAACAACAAAAACAACCAAAAAAATTAAATTAAAAAAAAATCGATGATTTTGCAACAAACTATCGACGTGAAGAAAACATCGAAAGCAAAATATCGATGTTCCTGATGGTAAACAACCTTGTTTCAAAAACATCCATATTTTTTGCCATCCCTCCTCCCGACGCACGCTGAGATGGAGAGGGTGCCGCGTTGATACCTGCACGCGGCGCGGTGGCCTGCGAGCCCAAACCATTTGGGGGTGGGGGGAGAGGTTCCGAGTCCCGGTAGAAGGGCGGGCGCTCGGAACCCTGCCTTTCGCTTCGCCGCGCACGCCATCCTGCGCACTGGCCGGAGTAATTCAATTTCTGCTTTCATCTTGCGAGCGGCAAAACGAGATACCTGACGATCCCTTCTGGGAACATCTGATTAATTCCAAACGGGGCGTTTTCCTTTTTTCAAAGTGGAGGAGAAAATGTATACTTATCGGGCACACAGAATTTACAAATGGGATGAAAATGAAAATTTTGCATTCAACATTGAGCACATTATGCAAAGCCGTCCCGGAGAATTCTTTTCGAGTAAAACCAATCTTTCGTTGGAGGATGAATAACGATCTCCAAAGGAAAGGTTTCCGATTCTGGAAAAGAAACCGGCTGTCCTTTCAAGCCTGCATCTGCCGAATGATTATTTTTCTAAATATTCTTCAAACGTTTGAAATAACATTCTGGTAGTGATTAGTC